>JASSUY010006703.1:0-25065 GCA_032466535.1 Forpus xanthops
AAAAATCCAAAACACAGTGCTACACCAGCTACTGCTTAAAGAAAAATGACTGCTGCTGCTGAACCCATGACAGACTTACACATGTTTCTTGTGGAACTCCAGAATCTTTCCTTCAATTCTTTCCTGGTTTGGAAAATACTGGTTTGTCTTAAGGTGTTCTCGATCCTCTGAGTCATCAAAATCTCCTATTTCAGCTATTACAGAAAACAAAACTGTATTAGAATACTGGGAAATAATGGAAAAGTAACAATGACAGAAAATACTTGATAAGGAGTTACAGAGATCCCAAAAGCCAGAATGTGTCTTCTTTTAAGTGCTACAAATTTCTGCATCACACTCTGTATCCAGCTTCATTTTACAAAACATTCACATTTATCCCAAGCAGACTTCCTGGGGATTACAGCAGCATTTCAACATTGTTTAGAAAATTCAGACTTTGACTTCTTTACAGTCAAAGATGGGACTTGCAGAAGACCTGTGAGGTGGTCTAAACATTTCTTTGTTACAGATACCTCATATCAAACAGCATATTTCAATTTACGTTTTCTAAATAGATGTAAGATATTATGAACAAGCCTACTTGGCAGGAGGGCAAATTACACGTTGGGAATTGTATAAAATAAATACATGGCAAAAGAGAAAGCAGTGTTATGCGAGTGTACATCCCCACAGTGCCTCCATCTTGAAATTTGGTCTCTCCTTCACATATTTACACCTTCCAGAAATTATGCTGTGGATTTAGGAAGAGGTTTACAGAAGAAAAAAGCACAAATGAAAAGTGCAGAACAGCTTCCATCTGATAAGACGTGAAATGACCGGAAGTCTTTTGCTCGGGAAGGAAAAGCATGAGGCAGGCAGAATGTATGGCACATGTATATAAAAACTACAAGTTTAATAAATACATTTTAAAAGGCTATTTACACTTTTCTGATAATGAAATATAAAGTTTCAATATTAAATTAAAATGCAAAAGTCTTAAAAAGACAAAAGGATATACGTTATCCTACAAACCTCCCAAAAGTGAAGCTCATTAGCACGGAAGGATGCCAGAAACATAAGCAAATTCAAAAGTTAGACAAATACATGCAAGCAAAATTCATCAAGAGCAACTTTAAGAGATGCAGAGTCCATCTTCAACCTACAAAGGCCACATGCAAACACTGCAGGATGGAAGAAGGAAAGGAAGTATTGCCACATGCTTGCTCTGTTTCGGAGGGCTTCCCCATAACATCTGCGACCAACTACTGTCATGGAAAGGAGACCGGACTATGTGAACTAATAATCCCATCCAAAGCAGCTGTTCTTTAAGAGAACACAGCAATACTTTGCTTAAAATCAAGCCAGCATCGGAAACAAGAAAGGAAATTGAAAGGCACTTCTATAAGGTGGTTTATCTTAAAAAAGAATCAAGTTCTTTCTCACTTCTGATTTTCTAGTACAGTAGAAGCAAACTAAGCAAGGCCAGACACTGAGATTTGCTCACTAGCTCCGCACTGCACTGCTGGAAAATCATGAGCAAATTTTAACCATGTCACTCACTGACAGCACACAAACAACTTAGATTTGCTCTTGCAATGAAATCACCATAACTAATATTATTATAATTGTATTATTATATTAGAATGCAGAAGTAGATAACTAATAACCATTTAGCAGTGCAGCTTTAGTTTCAACCCAGCAAGGAGGCACAAAACCCCATTTCTGCAGCTCAGGTTACAGATTTGTAAACACTATCATTTGGCACCTGCTCTGGCTGATTTGGTGTCTGAACTCATTCATGTTTTTCAACCGGCTCATCTTAAAGGCCACATTTTAGGTGTTTAGGCATGTACAGACTGAACAAGCAGCAACATGGAGAGCTTCCAAATTAATTGCTTCCCATTTCCATTTTCACTCCCAGCAAGGAGGAAAGCTGATGACAATCCTAGTGTTGAACTCATCCTGGCACATGTCTAGTTTTACTTCAGCCTAGTCTCTATAAGCTTAGCTCCCCCAGCCACAGAGAAAGTGAGAAACGAAGCCAAGGAAGCCCAGAGGCAGATGGGAGCAGCTGGCTGGAGGATAAAGTATGTTAGTGACCCAGCTTGCAGAGCCAGGGAAAGCAGACAACATGCAAGGTGTTTGGTTTCGTACAGTCTCCATGAAGCCAAAGTGATCTCATACATAAGCACCAGCTGTTCTTCACCACAGCAAGCCCTGATGAGAATCCCAGTATTAAAAATCAACAGGTTTACTACATGTAGAGAAGGAATTATCGTTGAGACAGAAAATGCTTCTAGTTACGAAAGTTTCTGTATGCTATTTAACTCAGGTTAGCAATGGCAACACCACCTGATGTCAAACACAGTTGAGATACTCACATTGGAGAAGGTGAGAGACCAGAAGAGCAGCTGTATTGTCACTGCAAGTCAGTCGTTCCTCTGCCAAGTCCCTCTTAATTTGCAAAGCAAACAGGTACCTGAGAGAGAGTTACAAGTACTGGAGTTGTAAGAAATCACCGTGACACATGAAAAAAACAGAATCTGCTAATTCTTCCTCGCTCCAAAAACCAAATAACACAGAAGTCTTGCTTGCAAGAATGGTCGATCAAATTGAATAACCTCTGACTTATCCAATGCAATTTATCAGCATAAATGAACACACAGGAACAAGGAAGCAGAAGGAACACTGCTTTTAACAAGTTTGATTTTTGAAGTAACAGCAGCTGTCATTTTTTGCTGGAAAAAACCACTTCACGTGATTTCATCTATTGGAAAAGAGATGGAAGACCATCTCTAATTCTTCTATTCTGTTAGGAAAAATAATAAGCATTTCTGCTAGCACTCAATTAATTTACTCACTGGTTGTATTTTCTAAGACTACAATGTTAGCAGCCCACAAAGACAGCAAGAAATTGAATTTCCTTTTCTTATACTTCTAAACTCATTTAATCAAGTACTTCCCAATCAGTTGTTAAAAAGGAATAGATCTCTTAACAGTTTTGTGTAAGTAATAAACTGCCTGCAAAATATAAAAGGATAGAAGAAAAATATGGCAGCCTTGAACGTATGCTGGTAAGGACCAATTTTGTAACCTAAATTGGTTTGAATATATTTTTATGAATGCATGAATGAATTCTTCAGTACACGTACTATAAAGTGTACATAGCATTAACAACATTATGAAACACATAGATGCTCTAAGCACAGACCAGAATTCCACAAAAATGCTTCACTAATGAGCAAAAATACAGTTCCTGTTCTCAAAAGCTGTGTTCCTAATGAAATCCTTACAAGGAACAGCAATTAACATAAGAAAATTGTGAGCAAACAAAATATTTATATATTATTTCTCATTAAAAGAAGACAATTGTACCATATCACAGCAGTTATCGTGCTTCTTTGCTCTAAAGTCTGAAGGATAACAAGGAACCTCTGTGGATTTCTAAAAGGAATTCCAAGTAAAGGTAGTACAACTGGGAGAAGCACTAAATGAGTTCTTTAAACACTAAAATCCTGAGTAATGTCCTTGTTAGAGGCACAGACTTCAATCCATGTTCCCAGATGCTAGCAAGCAGATTAAGCTCTGCTTAATTTACTAAAGATTAATTGGCAATCAGCAAAAGTTACTCATGATGAGCACCAGTGAAAAAAGGTGAACAGTAAAGCATGTTTGCTAGTTGTAGGATACTTAAAGTACAGACTTCAGAAGTTTAAAAGATAACTCATTTATTAAAATAGGTACTGATTATTTTATATATGTCCTGTTCATAAATTTTAGTGTTTCCTCTATATCCTGTCTCTTTCGACTCTCTGGTGTCTGGCAAGCCCTATTCTGGACTGTTTTCTGTTTTGATGATGGTCATCTGCCAACATGTCTATGATAAAACCTTGACACTAACTAACGAGAAGTGCTCTTTTGCTCTTACTTCAATGTAAGTTTTGTTTAGCAACAGATACCAATATCCCTCTGCCCTTAGCTTCCTCTTATTTCAGTAAGTAATGCAAATCAACTTCTTCAAAAAATACTTTACCTAGTATACTCCTCTTGCAACTGACCCGGGTCTGGAGGGAAAAACTTCACGGCTAGACGAAGCATTGTAGTCTTTGGTCCTGTAAGAAAAGGTTGTAATTCCACAACACACTCTCTTCTATAAGCACATGCACATTATGTTTTCCAGCAAACAGAGAAATAAAACACACAAGAAGTCTTGCTAGCTTTCAGCTTGCCAGCTAACTATAGCAGACCTATGGGGTATAAACTGTCTACATCAATGGGGATGCAGCAGGCAGCTCCTCTGAAAACTACCCATACTACTTCCAAGCTAAGTCTGGAGTCTCAATGCTGTAAAACTAGGCTTGTGCACCACTAAAGCTACAATAATACCTCAAAGCAACAACTTGACTCCACACAAAAGCACTGCAGTGAGAAGTTCCCACAAGGGGAGGAAGGTGGAGACATCCCACAGACTCTCCCAGCACTAACCAACACCAGAGTGGTTGATGAACTGAATCCACAAGTCAAGCTGGACCCACAGCTAGCTTCACATGGCCCTCAACATGCCTGTCAATACCCACTTCCTTCCATTTTTAACACTGCCCTTGCCAACCTTGCCAACAGGGAGAAAATTAATTTAATCTAAACAGAACCCTAAATAACTATTTGGAATAGTCAGTAGCGTAACATTTCACAACAAGAAAACCCCATTTGCAGCTATGCAGAAGAGCAGCCATAAATTTTAGCATATTGCCATGATTTTAGGCCATTTTAGAGCTATGTACTGTTATATGTACCATCAGGGAACACACAGGCATCAGCCTATGATCTAAAGCCAAGTTTCCCCAGTGCCATTCTATACCGCTTATATAGGTATATACCATTTATATGGTATAGAAGAGGATATGGTAAGAGTAATCAAGCAACATTGCAGACCATCAGACCTTTTGACTAAGACATAATTCCTTCCAGCCAGGAACACTGGAAAAACAAAGCAAGCTTACTGCATGGAGTATATAAAAAGATGGCACTTGGGTTGAATTAGAGTTGGGTTGAAATTGGGTGGAAATAGAGTGGATGCATTATATACCCATTCTAAAAGCTTTCTTTTATAGGTGGTTTAGCTTTTTTCCTTAAAAACAATGTCATTAAAAGTTAGAAATATGACCTTAAAGTTGAATAAAAAAAAAAAAAAAAAAAACAAAAAAAAAACACAAAAAACCCCCCAAAAAAAACCAAAACCACCTTGGTGGAATTGGTGATATTTCCATTTTCTGGCAATCAGTTTTAGGCAGAAGAGTAACTCAGAAGTACCTCCCAGCACTCATTTTCAACATTTTTTAATTAACACGACATGGTTTAGTGGGAGGTGTCCCTGCCCATGGCAGGGGGGTTGTTGGAACAAGGTCCTTTCCAACCCTAACTATTCTATGATTCTGTGATTTTGAAAGCAGTAGGAATCTACCATACCCCTTCTGGTCTTGTTCTTCCACAAAGCCCTCCACAAACAGAAAACAAGCAAACAGCTTAACTGTATTCTTAGGGGAAAAAAGAAAGTTTGATCACTTCCAACATCTTCAGAACTATCATACTGTATTCTTCAATTATTTTTAGCCTTTAAAGTGCACCTTGCATTACTTTTCAGAGTAGCATAAAGCAAAGATAGAACTGCTACTGTCATATCCTCCTGGTGAAAGAGCAGAAACAGATTTCACAACCAAAGCAAACAGAACTCTGAAGCTGCAGCCATGCACTGGATGGGCAATCCCTACCTCTGCTCTCAGAGAAACGGCTCCTGAACACATGGAGTTTTTGAGACTGACATGAGAATAGCCACCCCACTGAAATTCCCTGTGTGTCAGCAAGCTCTGAGCACAGTTTTGTTTCAGCCATTCTGAAAGGTGCATCAGCTCTCAGACAGGGTTTCACTACTGCAGATGCTACTTCCTTCCATACAACGGGTGTAATAAGCCAGAATATTCCCTTTTCTTTCCACCTTAAGACAACACAACTCACAAAAGCTCACGAACAGCAAGTGTAACGTTTCCCTTCAACGTAACATCAGCTGACCCAACCTATCTAGATATTTATCACACAGAAAGAAGCCTACCTTCAGTAAGTTTCCATTCCACCCACCATATACTACGTATTAAACACATCAGGTTTGCATGCCCAAACAGGAACCACTATCACCCCTACCAAGTACAATTTTCAGGGAAGCATAACCAGTAAATCAAGTAGTAATTGCAAAAGCAACCCATGTAAAGGAGATGCAAATTAAGGGAAACTTCCTTTTTAAAAAGTACTTACGTCGTACTTGCTTAATAACAGGTTTCATAGGCTCCAGCCAAATCTGAAATTAAAGAGAAAAAAATACAAACTGACATTGCTATTTGAATACAATATGAAAACATCAAAAGGAAATTCAAAACAAGCAGTAATTTATGAGTAGGCATTTCTTCCTCACTGCAGCATGGCAGCAATTGCCTTGCTTTAAGAAAGTGTACTTATCTATTTCATTTGACATTTATCATGCATCAACAGAAAAACCACTGATCTGTGCTTAAAGCTCATCTGGACAGAAGAAGAGCCAAGTCAGCAGAAGCACACCAGTCCTGCCAAGAAGACAGAAATCATGCCAAAACACACACTGTGCACAGGAGCCAGGCTACAGAACCACAGAAGGTCTGGAGAACATGACAAGGTCCAACTTCTTTTTCCTTTCTATCTTTCCAACTTACCAGCTTAAGGATTTTCACTCAGCATTAATTCCCCACATTTTTTTCTCTTTTGACAAGCATATTCTTAAAGAAAGACAATTGCTGTTCTTGAAAAAGAATCATCCATAAAACTAATACTAAAGTATTCTGGATGTTCAACTTTTCTTTTCCTCCATCCCTCTAAACCATAAACTGGTAACAAGACAATTATGTTCGGTCCTCACTAGTTACTTCTCTGTCTGAGAGAGAGCTGAGGATCTGAAGAACATTACTAGATGCAGAAACATTTTGGATGCTCTGCAGAAGAAACAGAAACTGAACAAGCTTTACTGCATTTCCCTCGCTCAAGACCAGCGTGTACTAATGCTATCAGCGCTCTGTGTTTCAGTAACGTTTTCTGCATGTGAGTCCTAAAACTAGAAAAAGTAATAGGGAAAAAAAAAGAACAAAATGACAATTTTGGGAATATTTCCCAGTTTAGAAGCCACATTGTCCTCTCCACATGGTACAGGATAAGCAACTAGGAGGCTTCCAGAGTGTCAGTATTTATCTAGATCAATGACTTTAAAAGCTTGCAGGTCTATGTTTGCTGAAGTTTGTATTCATTAGAAAAGTGCTTCATAGTGTCTCTTCAGGGAAATTAACTGAAGACGCAATTAACTGAAGATGTACATGAACACATTGTAATGCCATTTTGTAAGTGCGCCGCGGACTACACTTTGAGCTATGTTTCCCCTGTCAGAGAGAAGGAGGATTTTATGTCCCTAAAAGTGGGAACGCCAACAACTACTTAACTGCTTTATACATTTTCTTCAGATTTAACAAGTAGTAGAATCTGATTCCTTACCTCTGCTTTATTGGTTGCTGTTCTGGTGAGCAAAGCAGATTTACAAGGATGAAAGAGATAAGCCTACAGGAGACTCCAGCAGACTTTGAAACTTTTGACACACAACCAACCACATTCATTCCATCTTTTTATTATACCAAATTCATCATGGAACTGTACATACCCAATACGACTGGATGTTCTGGAATTCAATCCCAAAGTAGTCTGATTCAATCAAATTCAGATGCTTGTAAACTTCAGTCAATAAAGCCTGGCCATAACACTTTGACTGAAAAAGTAAAACAAACAAAGAGATTAATATGAGCAAGTTTACAGCAAAATAATAATAATAAAAAAGCATCTTGAGAAACTACAGAAAAATCTCACAAAGGTTTTTCACATTATTAATGTTTCTGTAACATGTAAACTTCCAATACACAGGTATGACCCCATGCAAACAACTTTCACAGAACTCAATCTGCAAGGGGTCACTGGAGGTCTACATCCAATCTTTTGCCCAAAGCTGGGTCAGCTGTGAGACCAGCCTAGATCAGCTGCACACTACTTGCAGCTCCTTTCATAAACCAGTATCATTTGTTTGTGTAGCTGGACAGTGTGGCTCTCCCCCAGTTACAGTGGGCTGAAGCAGGTGCCAAAACCCCCTTGCTCATACTACCACCAGGGACCACATGGCCCCCTGCAACTTTCACACCAGCAAGACTTGAAACCTGGGCAGATGCTCTGAGTGAATCCAAGACAGTCAAGAAAGGCTGGCACAGGGCAGTTTGCACTCAAACAGGATTTCACTGCTGACCTAGAAAGCCACAGCCGGCCTCAGAGGAAAGCAAGAGCTGTACAAGCAGCCTTCGTAGGAGCAGCCTGACCACTGCCAGGGATCATGAGGACTAGGCAGAGCTGCTCATCACAGCACATTAAAGGCCTTGGTTCACAGAACTAGAACTCAGCTTCTGCAAGAAGAAGTGGCAGTGCACGCCTGCAGCCCAGAAACCGACCATGTCTGGGGCTGCATCAAAAGGAGCATGACCAGTAGGTCAAGGGAGGGGATTCTCCCCATGGTCCACTCCCAAGAGACATTTTACAAGGGCCTGTAGTGCCAGGACAATGGGGAATGTCTTTAAGAGGGGAGATTTAGATTAGATATTAGGAAGAAGTTCTTCCCGGTGAGGGTGGTGAGACACTGGCACAGAGAAGCTGTGGCTGCCCATCCCTGGCAGTATTCAAGGCCAGGCTGGACGGGGCTTTCAGCAACCCAATTTCATGGAAGGTGTCCCTGTCCATGGCAGGGGTTGGAACTGGATGAGCTTTAAGGTCCCTTACAATACAAACCATACCATGATTCTATGAACATCCTTGCAATACCCTAACTTTTTTCCTTACAACAGTGTTCAAGAAAAGCCAAGGTGATTGTAATCTATTCTGTTAATAGCAGGAAGGCTACAGTTCCCTGCAAAGAAACCAGGGGGAACCCAACACCAGCCTCTCACACCATAATTTCTGCGTAGACATTTGCTATGAATCCCGCAAGAGACTATGAATCCACCCACTAGCTCTTCTCACAGTCAAGTTAGGGGCAAAGCCACAAAGGCTAGCAGGGTACAGTGGGAAGTAGAATGGTCACTGGTACCCACATTCTACCTTGGACCATGAAAGTAATCCTACAACTGTGTCAACAGGGTCTGGCATAGGTCTGCCAGAGTTATGAGGCAGAACATGCCTCAGGCATCCATGCCACCAGAGTCTTGTTTACTTGAGAAATCAGAGTGATGGAAGACTATCACTTTCCCATCAAAGCAAGCACACAGCTCTGTAACTGACTTTAAATTCAGAACAGTCTTTAAAAGTATTAGGCAGTATAATAAATTAGTAATAGAATTAATTAATAAAATTAACTGGAACAACCTAGTAGAGAGAATGGGCCACTTGAGGTCAGAACAAAGAGGGTTTTAAAAAATAAAGATGGTGAAAGCTGGAGAAATCATTTCACATTACTGAGATGCATAAAAATTCAGGAGTAATTGCTTCTTACAGGAAAGAGATTAACTGTTGATGTTTTGAGAACTGCGCAATACAGCTAAATACCTCTGTACCACTTAAGAAAGAAAAGCTTCAGAGAGGAACAAGTACGCCAGCTGCGCAGTACTGCAAATCTGACATAGCTTTAGTAATCACACTGATGCGAATAGCGCTGTCTGAATCTAACACTATAACCAAGAAGGAAAGGACAGAAACAGGACAGAAAACAGTCTAAAATGCCTTTTTCCTTTTTTTTTTTTTTTGTAAGAACACAATTGGATTATTTTAGTCAAAATCTGTGCTTGAAGAAGAGTCTGTTGTTACAGGTTTTATTTCTTAAATGACAACAATGAAATAAGGAACGATACCCAGGCAATGGTAAGCTGCATCTTCAGTAGATAACATACTTGCTCTTCTGTCTACAGGCACGTTCCTCAGGCAAGTTACAGACTCTATGCCACAAGATACACAGGCTCCTGAAGAAAAGCACTTTGGAAATTAAATTCTGCACTTCCAAATGAAAAACATTTCCTGCTTAAATCCTTAAATATAGTAGCACCTTTCTTTCAAGATACTTACACACATGCATTTATTATTATTGTATTTCTACTGTTCATGGGCACCAGATTTGAGAAAGTAATACTTTTTAGCCAGCAATACTTGTGGGGATCCAGTGATACCATGACCCACCTCGCATACTTCCACCTGCAGAAGATGGGACATGCCAGCCTGGCTTTTCATAGAGAGAGCATTAATCCCTAGAAGCTATTGAACAGATGTCCTGTGACCTCAAGTCTCTGGCTTCTCATTTGGGAAATAAGCAGTAATTCTAGTTGCAAACACCTTCTATTAGCACTAATAAACTTTGATTAATTTGTGAAAGTCATCTGGTAACAGACAAGTTTTACAGTCAACTGTGCGCTCTGTTGATGGAGGAAACCAAGTTATGTCCACAGCCAGTTATACACAGATATTATTATTAGATAATAATACATGGGTTTCTCTCATGTGCAGCATTTAAACAGTTACACCTCTGCTGCTCCATAAAGTTCCATGCCTGATGACAGCTCAGCGGCCTTCATTCTCCCAAGAAGAAAGCCTGTATGGCATACATAAACCTGGCACCTCTCTCCTTCCATTGGCTATGAAGAAACTAAGATGGTTGGAGCTGGGAGCACTTTGCAACTGATTAAATTACAAAGGTGTCATCCAAATATTAGAAGTGCAAAATTATTTTGAACGGGCCATCAGCGATGATTTGGGGGTTTATTTACAATAACAAACTAAAAAAAAAACCTCATTCTAAGTTGACTGATTTCATAATACTTCCTTCCAAGAATAAAGCGACAATACCAGTGTCCCATTTTAAAAGAACAGTACTGATTTGTTGCGGTTTGTCTGGGGATAAGGGTTTATTAATAATATATAATAAATAAATGATTTTATTTCATTTTAAAATTAAAATGGGTTACAAAAGCTCAAGACAGAACACAAGCTGTTATTATTATGTCTCAAACACTGTGGGAAAACTCTTCTTAGAGCTGTTTAGTTCCTCAAATTGCTTATTACATTTATAACCACCCTTTCCAAAAAGCTTTAAAAAGTTTTGAAGTGGACAAAATGAATGTTATAGAGTGGGCAGCTCCACGTCACTGTTTAATCTGCATGAAAACAGCACAAAGCAAAATCTTTCAATTAAGCACTTAATTACTGTAATTCTGACGTCAGGGCAAGAAGATGCATGAATGTGTTTCAGAAAGGTCCTGTTTTCAACACAAATTCCCAACATGGCATACTTCCCATTCCAAACTTCTCAGTTACTCTTTATATTCTGCCAAGACAGCAACAGCTGATATTACTGAATTACTCATTTATTCCAGAAAAAAAGAAATGGGAAAAATGAAATAGGCAGCTACCAAAAGCCTTCCCTAGTGACCCAGCTCAATGGCAATTCCCTGCCCGCACACACGAGGATCAATGCTTTCAAACTGTGCCCAGTGCTCAGCCAGCATCAGGCAGGAATTGAAACTAATAGGAACAAACACTTCAAGCTTCAGTTTCTGGACCGAATGAGGTGTCTGTAGTTTTTACTCAGAAAAGTAAACCCATTCATCGTTAACAACCTGTGGAGCAGAACAGTAAAATAGAAATCATAACAAAATAAGTCAAATTACAGTTATTTTTGTTTTATCACCCCAGTTATTTCCTATTTTCCCAAATACCACTACCTACATGGCAGGTCCTCCATCTGCCATAGCATTTCAGCTTAGGAAGACAGAAAAACAAACTACGAATGAACAGCCTATGATTTTCAGTAGATCACAGCTCAATATTATCAAAACCAATTCCTTCTCTGTAACTCCCAAACACATCCACCTCTTTTACCTTAAAAACCTAAAAACCCCAGTATTTTCATGAGTAGTAACCTCGTATTCCAAAATGGACAAACTGCTCTTGCTCAAGCTTTCAAGAACCAATATCCACTTTTGGCAGCAGTCAAGCTGGGGAGGTGGAACATATATGTCAATCTAAACCCAATACCTTGGGAACAAAAGAGCTGTAAAGCAGAGGAATAAAATGAAAACTCTGATGCAGCCAGAGGAGGCACCCAGCAAACACCAGCTGACCTTGGATTTTGTGCTACAGAAATGGGCAGCCCTTGAGAGACTAAATCCTCCAGTAAACAATGTATCTGCATCAGAGTGACAAGTTTATATTTGACATCAGTGCTGACAAGCAGCCAACACTGAGCGCCCCATGAGCCCCGAAGAGGAATACAGGCAAGGAAAGAAACCCAACAAATTGCAACAAAGACTCCTTCACCATTCACGGGTACTTTTATTTTTCCTTCTTTTGGTGCCCTTTAATGATATTCTTAATGAAAAAGTGATTTCTCATCCTTTGACAAATTAAACATAAAATAAAATCAGCACCTACGCACAGTGTTACACCAGACTTGTTATTTCCTTTCTTAACCAAAAATGTACAAACATCTCAGTGAGTTTATAGCTCTGTTTATCTACAGCCCTTTTGCAATCTGTCAGATCTCTATCCAAATGCAGTGTGATACATAAAAAATGCTTCCAAACCTCCCTATTAATAACTATCATCAATGCACATATAAACAAAAATCCCATTTATGAATACAGGGTGTACATTTAAACCACATTAGAAAAAAGGAAATAATACAAGATGGGCAAGGAAACCCATCCATTAACTTCTTGTTATCATGAACTTAGGGCTCCACCTCTAGTTTTTGATCCACACTGGAGAAGTAAGAATTGTCCTTTTTTTCAGCACTTTATTTGTTCTTTCAATTTTGATCAGAACAAGAAACTTGGATGAAAATGGCTCCTACCTCCTTACAAAAATGAGAACTGGTAACAACAGACGGATCAAACTCTGGTGTCATGTGCTCAGCCAAACACTGCTTAATTACTATTTCATTTTGCTTATCTGAAACATTGAACTTTCTGCTTCAATTATTTAAATTTTCTTTTAATCCTTTGTGAAGAAAATTTAATTTTAAATACATGTATTTGTTCTATTCACTCATCTACTGACAGGTCCCAACTACAGATTATTTTACTGTATACAACACCAAAGAGTTTGCAGTGCATTTAACAACTCACAGAGCACTGCATACATAGCCTGCGATCTAGAGGGATTTGAGTCTCATTCAAAGTGCTCCACACAGCTTTGCACCCCTACAGTCCATACCTGCTGCATACCGAAGATGACAAACCTGACTTCTTCCAGAATTGGGTCGAGAGCTACAGAAGTCAATCCAGCACCCACGTAAGTTCTGCCAGTTGTCTACCCTAGTCATGCAGACAAACATTTGTCTGCACCTGAGGCAGCACGGTCCAGCCACCACCACACCAGAGCTTTCCCATTTGTGACAGAAGCCTTCCCGCACTGTGCCAGACTAAGCTTGGAGCAACCTGCTCTAGTGGAAGGTGTCCTTGCCCATGGCAGGGGGTTGCAACTGGATGAGCTTTAAGATGCCTCCCAACCCAAACCAGGCTGGGATTCTGTGAGCCCAGGCTCCTCCCAAGCCCATCACCAGACCTCATTTTCCACACCTGCTGTCTGCATCACCACAGTGCCAGCAGGGCAGCCACCAGAATGCACTGCTGTTGGGGCAACGTGAACATCCATACCTGCCCCAAGCTACAGCCTTGTGGCATTTCTTACTTCATGGTCACAAGACTGAACTTCGGGAGTGCACTGCCATCTTGAAAATTACTTTGTCACTTCTTCACAAGTTCAGATAGCTTGTTCAGCCTGGAGAAGAGAAGGCACTGGGGACACCTTAGAGCAGCTTCCAGTGCATAAAGGGGGTGACAAGAAATATGGAGCGGGGCTTTTTACAAGCACGTGCAGTGACAGGACAAGGGGGAATGGCTTTGAGCTGACAGAGGGGAGATGGAGATTAGATACTGGGGAAAAAAATCTTCCCTATGAGGGTGCTGAGGCCCTGGCACAGGTTGCCCAGAGAAGCTGTGGCTGCCCCATCGCTGGCAGTGTTCAAGGCCAGGCTGGACAGGGTTTGGAGCAACCTGGTCTAGTGGAAGGTGTCCCTGACTGTGGCAAGGCATTGGAACTGGATGAGCTTTAAGGTCCCTTCCAACACAAACCATGCCATGATTCTATGATTTTATCTTGAAAATATGCCCTGGTTTTTGGATTTTTTTTAAATTATTTTTTGTCATAGCATTTCTACATGGCAGTGAAATCCAATTTACTCACATATGGAAGCTGTAAAGCCAAGCATAAATTTCTGACCTATTTTAAATTACTTTATTACATTGCATATTGGGGATAATTTTTTGTTTTAGGAAAAATAATTCCAAGACTCCCCCCTTATATTTGCCAGACAAGTTGTTCTAGAAATTCAAAACTCTGTCTCATTTGAATATAGTTAGCTTTAAAACAGGTTAACATTTAAAGGCTCAAGCGGTGTTAAAGCACTTGGATGCCAAATGATCTGACTCTGCCTAACAAACATGCTTTTCCAGAGTGGCTAGCATTGCTGGATGCCTGAAAGCAAGAAAATATTTCCTTGACAAGGGAAAAGATCCTCAAGACAAGAGTGAATTATATGAACAAGATTGGGAAATGTATACTTAAGTAGACAGCATGCAGAGACAGAAAACGTTCTCAAGTTTCAAAAGTGTTCTTGTGCTGAAATAACTGGAGCACTTGAAATAAAACACATTGTGCTCAGGGAAAAACAAAATGGCACCACTGTTAACAGTGCTCAACCAACATGTGGTCCCCAAGTGCTCTATACACAGCACACAGAAAAGCCACACAGAGCAGAAATTCTTGGTCACTTTCATTACTTGGCAAGGAAAACAAACCCCAGTGCCTCTCATTCATACACTGCTCTAGACCACCTGGGGAACATGTAAGTCACCCAAACTAAAACCCTGTACCACATCGCTAGAGAACATTCACAGGATGCTATTGCTTGACAATTTGGCACCAGAGTTGATGCTTGCTCATAATTAAACATCCAGATGTCAGTGGCAACAGTATTTTGGAAAGCAGCTGTTTTGGAGAGGCTGATCCCATGCTGCAGCCAGGATCACAGCAGTGACAATGCCAGAGACCTGCACTAGCCATCATGCTGGGGCTTTCTTACATGTACTATTTCCAGGCAGCCTGATCTAGTTCGAGATGTCCCTGCTCGTGGCAGGGGTTTGGACTAGATGACCTTTGAAGGTCCATTCCAACACCACCTATCCTATTATGCTACAATTCAAATAATCTGCAGAGGGCCAGAGCATTGAACACTCAGTCTTCCTCAAACATCACTTACACATTTGAAAGGGCTCAGTATTGTCAGCATGCTATGTTAAAGACCTGCACTATTTCAAGCTCTAAACAACTTGGTGGCTGAAATAACCACAGACAGATACAGGTGCCTAGTTACAAAAACTACCTGCTGTCCAAATGTGCAGTATGCCATTATTAGCCATTCCCAAAACCAACCCTTTTTCCACTTCAAGAGCTTAAGGCTCGTAACACAGCATCTAAGCATCTCCTTTGTTCATGCAAGCTGTATATCAGTATAATAAGGCTAAGAAACTAGAAGTTAGAAGACTATGAATTCACTTCCCCCTCCACACCCTGAACTTCGCTACACACTTGTGCAAACCAGTGCGACTTCCTATGTCCATTCCCTCTAACATGCCTGGCCACATCATATATTTAGGCTGTAAGCAGAAACTTGCACTGCATCATTTCACATGCTTCTACATGCATATAAATAAAATCTCTGAGTTTTAAGTAATTTTAAGCACAGACAATACTTTGTTTCCCTTTGTTCATAAAAAAAACATTACTAAAACTGCAAGTCTTTCTCCACTAATTATCATCTTGTGCCTCAAAATCATCATCCACACCTACATCAACCAGATTTGATCTGGGCTTTCCCCATGAGGTGTTCTGGTCCTCCATGATGGCACACCACTGAAGAAGCCTTCCTGAAGGAAACAGTTTAAAAAAAACTGAAGGAAAAAGGATGGTAATGAAAAATTCTTTGCACAAGTTAGGTGTTTGTACAAAATCAAAACTGTGCCCACTGTTCTAACATCAATCCCCACTGTACTTTGATCAGAAGTTCAATATCATGGCAATGGTTTAATAAATACCCACAGGCCAAGATAAGGTCAATGCTTTATTAACTTCCCCCTTCCCAGAAGGGGTTTTTCCTACATCTCTGGCTTCAGGCTAGTTGGCTGAGAAGCAGGCCAAGATGCTTGTCACTGCATGACTTCAGTAGAAGGCTTATCACACAGCTCTAACCCAGAGTCTCTGCAAAGCCCATCTTCCTCTGTTTTAAACTAATACAGGCATTTTACCACTGCCCTTTTGTGCTCAGGCTCCACCAAGTGCTGTGGTCAAGCCTCCTGCCAAGGGCAGCCAGAGGAAAAAGCAGCAGATACATCAAACACACCAGTTCAGATATCAGTGCTGGGAAAGTGGAGTGGCACCTAGCTCATATTGGTTCTACCACTGGGGAAACATCACCTTTGGAGGCTGGCCTGAGCAGTGAGAAAGCACTAACAGTTAAAGTACTTCATTTCCCTTCCTCTGCTTGAAGCTGGGAAGAAACAACTTAAGTGATGTTTTCAAGCTTGCTTTCACCATCATGAGAGCACTCCAAAAGACAGAAGTGTGTGTGCACAACCCAAACACAGTGCTACACTTGTATTAAAAAAGGCATCACAAGTTCTGCTACACCTGAAAAGAGATAACTAAGGAGTGATACACTCCAATTTAGAGAGCTTTTGTTTCCCCTCCACATTTTGTACCTGTGGGTCTTGACCATGCAGCTCAGGTCAAGGCAGCAGCACATGCAGAAGCTGTTCAAAGACTTTGAGGAGTTTCTGTGAACTCACAGTATAGACCACTTGGCCTTTTCTTTTGAAATTCTTAACTTTAATGATGAATTACTACTCTGACAGATAAATGGATCTTCCCCCCTCCACATCCAACATCACAGTCTTAAAAAGTACATCTTTTCCACAACATATCATCACCACATCACAGGGGTTTTTAAATATTCAATTTATATGGTCTGCCTCTTACACAAGTAGGCAACACTGCCCTTGCACTCTGTTGCAAGGAGGAGCAGATGACACACAGGTATGCTTTCGCAACCCTATTTAAATGCACATTCACAAGGCTGTGCTTCTCAACATCACATCGCTTTTTTTTAGTAGGCACTAACCTAAAATTTCTGTGAACTGCCCGTTAGCACACTGCATTTCTGTGGCTGTCTTTAGCTGACTGTGGGTTTCATGGGTTTGGGTTGCATTTTTTTCCCTTTCAGGCTCTATATATTCTACAGAATTATCCATCTGCTGACCCAGTTTTGAATGCCACCCACACCCAGAGGAGGTTCCCAGAGAAGGTTCCCAGAGAATTTCCTTTTTCTTTTCTTTAGCTCCTGAACACAGCATTTCTTACAGTTATTTTGCTAGAATCACAGTATAGTTTGGGTTGGAAGGCACCTCCAAACATTATCTAGTCCAATGCCCCTGCAGTGAGCAAGGACATCTTCAACTCCACCAAGTTGCTCAGAACCACATCCAGGCTGGCCTTGTATATCTCTAGGGATGAATGGCTGATTTTCACCATTCTTCAATTATGAAGAAAAATGAACAAGTGCACTCTGCAGAAGTGTTTAAGAAACCAGTACTCTTTCCTTTACTAGTGACAATGACACATTACCAGAAGTAGTAAGGAAAGTGACATCTTTTTTCCTTACAAAGTTGTGTATCAGTCACTTCAGAATCATCCTAAAGGAACTAAGAACAAGGATTGCACTACTGCATGCATGCCGACAGCATTTTGTTATGCATTGGTTTACTTCATCAGATCTCATCCAGACAGAACAATTACAGGCAGAAAGTTCTCAGTATGCATATAATAAATTAAAGAGAACTTAAAAAGAGTTCATCTCTACACCAGCTCTGTGCTAAGGTAACTAATGTGGCTCTCATACTGTCCCTCAGGCTGTACAAGAGCAGCTTTTTATCATAGAACTTCATGTGGTGAAGTAGACTCATTATAGCATAGCACAGCCATATAAACAGTTACAAACTTAGTCCATTCATACTTCAAGGACTGTGATTAACACTCAACCACCATTTTACTAAATGGTTTCTGTGCTTTCAGTTACAATATGTGCACATAAAAGATTTACCATACAGGAATATTCAGGTTGTTTCCCCTTTGCTGCAGTAGAACTCAATTTTCACATAATGGGGCATTTCATGCAAAGAGAACTGTGAAGCAGTAAAATTGCTTTTATATTGCAATTTAAGTTCACATCTTGCCTTAAAACAACAACAATAAAAAAAAAAAAAAAAAAACCAAAAAAAAAAAACAAACCACAACAACCCAAATGTCTGGCTGCAGTTTCACCTTTCCCCACCCAATACCACATTCCTATATAGCACCAAAAAAGTCAAGCCCTCAAACACAAAATAGCAGGTCTAAAGAACATGTAGTGGAATCAAGCAGTACACAAATTCCAAAGCTTCAGTTACTTTTTTTTGAAGCCTATAATAACTTCAAATTTTAAATAGTGAATTACTTACTTTCTCTTCTGAGGTCAGGCAAAAATAAGTCCTAAGGCAGCCTATTTGCCATATTTAGGACAGTCAAACCGGCGCAACGACAAACATCTGGCTATGATTCTTTCTGGAATTTTGACTATTTCTTCCTGGCCAGGGAAGAAAAAACACTGAGCTGACTAACACGGCATCTCAATTCCTTCAGCACAGTGCTAATAGGATTCAGAAGCAGCCTGTCCCCCTGCTTCCCACGTATTTAAGCTGTTAATACTTTTACAGCACTGAGGGGGAAAAAAAGCCTTTATGAAAGAAGGTCTAAGCAGGCAAAGGGAGAAGCAAGAGGGCAGCTCGTGCCTGGCTCTGCCAGACAGCCAGCAGCAGGCTGACCCATCCTGCTGGGAGGTGTGGTGTTGTAACACTGGTGACATGCTCAAGGCTTGCCATGGCCCACCACAAGCATGGTCCCTCTGAAACAGCATTTCAGAGTAAACATTTTTCAGTGCCCATGACACGCTCTCCATTTTTAGCAGATGCATCTTTCCTACTTAAAACTGCTCAATAACAGCATTTTAAGCTTCAGAATTTCTCCTTCAGCCCCAGAAGAGTTCTTAGGGATTCTACCGCTGCTGTAAGAATCTACTGATAAGCAGCATTTTCCAATATGCCTTCAGCTGAAAACACTCTCTCCAAACCACAGGAAGTCACAAGGCACGTACAAGCTGTTAGATTGCTTCCTCTTCTGTCCCAAAAACCTCCCACGTTCCCAGCCCAGCAACTCATTTCAGGGCCTCCCACTGCAGTGAGTCGTGGGCACAGGCTCCAATGGCCGGTCAGACAGACAGGCATCTGAAGAGGTGCCATTGTCATGATACTTTTTCAATTATGTATGCCTGCAAACTGCACAGACACCAGAATAACTAAACACAGCTATTCTATTTACAAACACATGGAGAGAAAGTAATTTTGTACTTTCAAATAATGTAATTGTAAATTTAAATAAAGCAAGAAAGAATCTCGTAAGTGGCCAGCAAAGACAGCACTGCTATCAGAGCAATCATTAATTAGTCGTTTTCAAGTTAATATAGAGTAAGTCACTTAAATTTAGTAGTAATACAACAGTGAGTTTAACAGGTGGATCAGTAAACTCCAAAATACAAATGAGCAGTGAAAGGAGAATACCTAATAAAAAAATATGGGAGGGGAATGTAATCTTATTCGATGAGCCTGTTCCCATGAAGGGCAATGGAGCCAAGTTTTTCTCTCCCAGGCAGTCCACTGGTGTCAGGAGAGGTACAAACTGCACAACACTGCAGGGATATGGAACATGCTCTGTCTTTCATGCATGTGGTGAGAAAACAAGAAAAGATACAACCACCTTCAAGAAATAGTCATGAAAAAGAAAACGACATGCCTGGCTGAAACACAGAAAACAGGAAAAACCAAAACAAATCCAAAAGCATTTTCCTAAGGCCAAGCTTCATGCTCTGAGGCGCCAGAAGGCTTGCAGTAGCCTGAGCCACAGGGAAAGCCTTCAACAATACTTCAGAGCATGGTGAGGCTGCCCAACAAAACCAAATTCCCAGCACAAGAAACAGACAGTTGAAATCTGAGGCAAATTCAAACCAACTTAAGACTAACTTGTATTAATAACATGTGAATAACAGCAAGACTCATGCTTTATTGACAACAAGTTACTTTTCTATATATATAAAAAGGAACAAACGTTCTTGTGCGCTCAAAGAGACCTGGCAAAGAATAGTATGTCAGGAAAAAGAATCTAGTTTAACTTTTCCCACCGAGTACAGCAGGCAGGCAGACCCTCCTGGTCTGCTGAGTGCAATGAACTGTGCTATGATTTTATGATGGCTATTACAGTTCTACAGAATTCAATCTCCAGTAGGTGAAAAGAGAGCAGAATTCAACTATAATATATTATGAGTTATAAGTATTTATCACTTCCAAATTTTAGTTTATGTTCAAGAAGAAGAGGAAGCACACACGATTGAAGAGGTGCTGAGTTCTCCCAAACAGAGTTTGGTAAACTTGAAGCACAATAATCTGAACTTCTTTTTCTGGGACACTTCCTCATAGCACAGAGCATAATTCATGAAAGAAAGTAAGCACACGTTTCCTACACAAGGAGCAACACAAAGACCAAATAAGAAACATCAAATTATGGCAGCAATTCCATTAAATGTCTTATAATTCAGTGCAAAGAGAAAACTGTGTCAGAGAGGCAGGCGCTGCAGTCTGCCTGCTTACAGACCCCCAAAAAGTACTGCATCTGAGAAAGCAGGCATTGTGATCCCCTTCTTGCTGACTAAACCTGCTATTTCACTTACCAGGATTTTAATACAGCACCAGGCTCTCACCTTCCATCAGTGCCACTGTTACTCAGCTATGCTGCGCAAAAAGACCCCTTGTTTCCTCTAACCCAGGGGCACACGCAGTACTCCATGCCTTTGACAGACCATATGCCGCTGCAATACACTCCTCTTCCAACTCTACCTCAAATCAGTGCAAAAACTTTCAGCAGGTATAATTCATAACTTCCTGCACCCTACATTCTTATATCCTAACCTGTCCTTTCTTACAGCACATTTTATTGTCTTCTGTAGCCAGCACCTGACAAGTATAATTTCATCAAGTGGTCATTTTGGCGAATTTAACCCAGCCCAGGCCCTTCTACCTAAGTCTCTGTCATATTTCTATGCTGATCAAAGGCCTCCGAGTCTAATCTCCTAAGCAAATCAGGAAAGCTAGTGGAATTCCTATTGTAAACCCCTGATTAGACTGAAGCGTGCTACTGTCTGAATTAAACTGAATTTTCCCATCATGCATCTCATAGTCTGCAAAACCACTCATCTGGACAGACTTCACTTGGAGGGAGGAGGACAGGTACCCCATGATATGGCACATGCAAGATTTGAACTGACTACATAAGCTGGCTGTAAAAAGGGAAAAAGGAGAAAAAAAAAAGCCCAACTCATGAAGATAATTACTATTCCAGCCCAGCTCTGGACGAATGTTTCATTCTTTTTTCTGTTTAGGGACTGAAAGAAGAAAACACATATACACACTTCTCAGTTTTTTGTAGTCTAGAAAACATTTGAGCATTTCTCCATCCCCAAGCATTCAAAACAGATTCCCTGGAGAAGAGCTCTGCCCCAGCACACTTGACAGAATAGCTGCTTCTTACTGATTAACAAAATACATAGCTAGAAAAAACCCTTTACAATACAGATGGTGCAAGCAGAGACAGTGGACTTTAGATCAAAGGTAAAGACATGTAGCTAGACTGAAGTTTTAACACACTGTTCGAGATGCAATAACACCATGAAGCAAAGACTGGCCTTTCCCATTTTGTTCTTTTCCATTCCATTATGCCACTTTTATCAGTCTTGCTCTTTGGCAAGTAAACTCAAGCAATGGGGAAGAGCTACCAAATAAGAGTATCCATCAACACCTGCCAGGAGACAAACAACTGCATCGTGGAGAAAGGAGGGGATAACAAGGAAAAGTTGTATGGATTGAATATTTATTGCAGCTACTCTTTACCCTGTAGGGTTAAAATTGCTGATGTGGCACATTTCAGCTTCACAAGCAAGGCAGTATGTGCCAGCTTCCCTACTGCATTGCACAGAGAAGGTCCCTCTCCAGAAGCTTACCACTTTACCACATTTTTGCCATGGACACACCCCTTTTCTCAGTAAAGGGTTATTTGCCATAGTTCTTTAACACAGATGGAAAACAATTTGAACTGGGGGGAAGAGAATGCCTTTTTTGCCATAAGCTATGTCTCCATTAGAAAGCAGTGCCAACAGTATCTATGACAAAGACCTCAGCGTCCCACTACACTGAAAAATCAGTGCTGAGCTGAATTAATAACCAGAAACCCCATGGCTCAGGTAATTAAGAAGACAACACCTCTTGTTTCCACACCCAGGAAAAAAAAATGCAAAAGCAAAGAGGAGTGGGCAAGCAGCACCACAATCACAGCTTCAAACCCTCTGGGACAGATGCTTAATCACCAATGTCTCTCCTTGCTTTTTTAAGAACATACCTCTGCTAGCCCATACCCCCTATTCAACAATGCAGCCAACTTTCCCTAATTCTTGCCCTCAATCCTCATGTGAAAAATCAATTTTCCGTCACAAACAGCAGTCAGCAGTTACTGCTATTTCACTAGTCCACCAGACAAATCAGGAGGCAGAGTGTTACAGCTTAATACTTCATCCCTGTTGGCCATCATTTGCTACTTCAACTGGACAAAAATGAAAAGTAATCTAGGCAGTGTCTAGCATGACTAATGCTACAGTTGCTGACCACAGACCTCTTCATTCTTGATGAACAAAGGATGACCCCTTCTAACCTCACGGTTTACATCAGGCAAGATTTTTAAGTTGTTCAGTTCCCCATAAAGTAGTATGTTACTATGGCCTCAGCAAACTAGTTGCCCAAATTCAGATGTTTCTGTGAATGTTCTAACGAGAGAGATTTCCAGGTAAAAAGAGAAAAATGACAGTTCCCAATCATGGGAATCCTCTCGCCATGATGGGAGAAAACAAGGGTACAGCACTGCAGCCCCATGAGGGAATGGAGCCAAGTACGTGCAAGAGAATACAGGTAGGGTGCTGAAGGACCTTGAAAGCAGAGATAAGCAACCTATGTTTGAAGCTACAAAGACTGGGAGTCAGTGAAGCAATGTAAAAGATTGCTAGGCAGTAGGAGAAACTGCTGGGAACAATCTGACAGGTTGACTCATACTGCAACATGCAAAACAGGTACATATGCAGCAAGATGGTGCAATGTCCTGCACCTGGGTCAGGGCAATCCCAAGCACAAACACAAGCTGGGCAAAAACTGAACTGAGAGCAGCCCTGAGGCGAAGGACTTGGGGGAGACACTCCCTGCAGTCCTGCATCCAGTTCTGAGGCCCCAACACAAGAGGGACATGGAGCTGCTTGAGCAAGTCCAGAGGAGGTCACAAAGATGCCCCAAAGGCTGGAGTACCTCTGCTATGGGGACAGGCTGAGAGAGCTGGGCTTGCTCAGCCTGGAGAAGAAAAGGCTCTGGGGAGACTTAAGAGCAGCTTCCAGTGCCTGAAGGGGCTGACAAGAAATCTGAAGAGGGTCTTTTTACAGGGGCCTGTAGTGACAGGACAAGGGGAACGGCTTTGAGTTGACAGAGGGGAGATGGAGATAGATTTTGGAAGAAAACCCTCACTATGAGGGTGGTGAGGCCCTGGCACAGGTTGCCCAGAGAAGCTGTGGCTGTCCCCTCCTTGGAAGTGTTCAAGGCCAGGTTGGACGGGGCTTGGAACAACCTGGTCTAGTGGAAGGTGTCCCTGCCCATGGCAGGGGGTTGGAACCGGATGAGCTTTAAGGTCCCTTCCAATCAAAACTATTCTGTAATTCTAAGATCGGAGAGGATTTAAACCAACAAGGTGATCAGAGCAACAAGGGCATGAAATGAGGTGTTCCTGGATGGTATGAGTTTTAGCTGTTTAGTTAAACAGTACCACCCTAGAGACTTTATAGAGTGAATGAAATGCAGGATTTGGAGGGGAATAGAAACTATATTATTGGTCAGAGAGGTGAGACTGGAGTATAAGTCACAATGGTAAATACATATATATATATATATACAGTGTGAGGAATTTATGTTTTTTACAAGTGGAGATAGACACTGACATGTAAGTATCAAACCTAAATTGCATCAGCAAAGGCTGACTTTATTCAGAGCCAAGAGACAGTTAAGAGTTAAAACATTCAGCTGAGCCACAGCTGAATCTACATTTGGAAGCAAGACTAGCAAGAAAGTGCTGTAGGACAAGACAAGGGGTTAAGTATGGAGCTAAACTGGACCTGCAATGGAAGCCGGAGAGCAATGAAGATAGCTGGAAGCATATCCAGTCAAGACTGTTCCAGCAGGCAAAGGAGAATTAGGTCAAGACAGTTTCAAAAACATGGTATTGTGAAAGCAGTGAACCTATCAAGCACAGAGAAGAATCAAGGGTGTGCTCATAGGTTAGAGATTAGTAGAGGAGACAGTACAGAGCTCCAGGATGGGACCGCAGGGCCACCCAAGCGTCAGCAATCATCATCAGTGTGAAAAAGGATTGTAAGATTTGAGTGTAGTCAAAGGATTCCCTTCAGCTGTAAATCAAAGCCAGTAAAGCAAGATTTGACTGTCAGAAAGAGCCAGGTGAGAGTTAAAGATAGAATCATAGAATAGTTAGGACTGGAAAGGACCTTAAGATCACCTAGTTCCAACTCCCCTGCTACGGGCAGGGACACCTCCCACTAAACCATGCCACCCAGCGCTCTGTCTGACCTAGCCTTGAACACTGCCAGCGATGGAGCATTCACAACTTCCCTGGGCAACCCATTCCAGTGCCTCATCACCCTTACAG
>JASSUY010006704.1:0-10144 GCA_032466535.1 Forpus xanthops
TTCCTTTTGCTTACCATTAGCCAAAGAAAGCCAAAATTTATTTTGTTTTGAATTGGAAAATCCTGACATAGGAAGGAAAACTTATTAACTTGGACGGTATTACCTCAAGGGTTTAAAAACAGCACAACAATTTTTGGAAATCAGTTAGCACTGGAACTAGAAAAGAAGCCATCTGTCAGCCTCCAAGACCATCAACCATCAAGGAGCTCTGGATGTTCTTGGGAATGACTGGATGGTGCAAACTTTGGATCCATGATTATGGTGTTCTGGTAAGACCACTATATGAACTGTTTAAAGGAAATACTCCCTCTTTGGAATGGACTGATACAGCAGAAGAGGCTTTTAGAAATCTAAAGATAGAGCTAATGAGAGCTCCAGCTCTGAGACTTCCAGATGTGACTAAACCGTCACATCATACTCCTATGAAAAACAGGGAATAACTTTGGGGATCCTTGGTCAGAAACTAGGACCCTACAGAAGGGCAGTGGCCTATTTTTCAAAACAGCTGGATGAAGCAAGCAAAGGATGGCTGGGATGCCCAAGGGCTGTGGCAGCAGTTATTATGAATATTGAAGAGGCTCGCAAATTCACCTTGGGACAAAAATTACTGTGCTAGTGTCCCATGTTGTATCAGCAGTCCTGGAATAGAAAGGAGCCCACTGCTTATCTCCTTCACATTTTTATTTTTAAATACTAGACCACCTGTGTGGAACACGATATAGAAATTGTGGTCACTAATGTTATGAATCTAGCACCCTTTTGCAGGAACAACTGACGGAACTACTGACACACAACTGCTTGGCCTCTATAAAGACTGCATATTTGAGCTGAACAGATGCTGATTCTTGGTGTACTGATGGTAGTAGCCTCATGAAAAGCAATGATCAAAAGACAGGATATGTCATTACCACCACTTCATGGGTAACAGAAGCTAAAACTTTACCTACAAACACCTCTGCCCAAAAGGCAGAAATAGTAGCATTAACGAGAGCCCTGGAACTGGCTAAAGACAAAAGGATAAATATTTGGACTGATTCTAAATATGCATTTGGTGTGGTACATGCATTGGTGCTATCTGGAAAGAATGAGGACTTTTGAACACACAAGGGCATCAGATTAAACATGCTACAGAAATTCTACGGCTACTGGAAGCTGTTCAGCTACCTGAAGAGGTAGATATTTTGTATTGTGGAGGGCATCAACAAGGTGACTCTGATAAGGAAACTGGAAATAATTTGGCCGACTTTGAAACCAAGCGACCAGCTGAGAACTCTAAAATCATGTCCTTAATCCCTAATGGCAAACTAACAATTGAGAAATGTAAACCTAGGTATTCAAAACAGGACAGAAAACTGATTGAAGATCTAAAAGGACAGGAAAATAAAGAGGGTTTGGTTCAGATATCTGATGGACTAATTGTAATCCCATATAACCAATTCTGGAACTTAGTTCAGGAGGAACATAGTAAAACTCATTGGGGTAGCAACTCTTTGTATAAATACTTAAATTGTAGGAAGGAATCTATATACTATAATTTAACTAGTGACAAAACAATGTCAGCTATGTCTTAAGAATAATCCTAAAACTGAAAATAGAAATCAGATTGGGACAATTGGGAGAGGAATTTACCCAGGACAGCAGGGGCAAATAGATTTTTCTGAATTACTGAAAAAAAGGAGGTTATTGATATTTATTAGTGCTAATGGATATTTTTTCATGCTGGACAGAAGCATTCCCTTGTAGAATAAATAATGCAAGACAAGTAATTAATAAATTGCCAAATGATATAATACCTTAGTTTGGAGTACCAGTGGCAATTTCTTCTGACTGAGGCTCACAATTTAGTGAAAAATTGTTACAAGAAATAAGCAAAAAATTAGAAATTGATTGGCAACTACATGTTCAGCACAGGCCTCTGGCCAGTGGGCAAGTAGAAAAGATGAACCATCTGATTAAACAACAGATTAGTAAAATATGCTAGGAAATGAGTCTATATTGGTACCAAGTTTTACCTCTGGCTCTATTAAGAATTCAAAATAAACCTTGATCGAAAGGTTAGCCCATTTGAAATTTTTATATAAATTTTATATGATCATCATATGGAAGATCACATCAGTCCCAATTTAAAAGAGAAAGTCTTCAGGAAGTGGGAGAATGCTATCTCTGACAGTTTCAGATCAATCCGGGAAAACAATTAGAAGAGACAAATAAGAGAATATTAGGGACAAGAGCACCTTTGATTCACCTTTTCAGATCTGGAGACTGCATTTATGTTAAGAATTTTTTAGGAGACCCTTTACAGGAGAAGTGGAACAGACCATACCAGGTGATATTGACTACCCTTACAGCAGTGAAGATAAAAGAACAACCTGCTTGGATACATTATTCAAGAATAAAGAAAACACCAGAGCCAGAGAAGACATGGCAGATCGAACCTTCAGGACCCTTGCATATGAAATTGTGTCAGTCATAATTTGGATTTATATGATAACTGCCATACAAGCTTGGGACCAAAACTTATACCTGGAATTAATGTAGAATGTTACTAAGGTTTTAATCATAGTGACTGTTGGGTGTGCGTGCACAGTTGTCTAAATCAGGAGACAATCCAGGCCTTCCATTAACTGGAGTTCCAATTCCTAACACTATCTCATGGACAAATTTGTGAGTGAACACTAGCAATCTACATCCAACAGAAAGGTTAAAATTTGGGATAGTTAATCCTAATCCAAATAACAAATATTATACCTGTATACACAGATGTATTACACCAGAAATCAGAGTAGGAGATTATTTTTGTTTAAATGTTACAGATATAGGTCACCATTCAAATTGAAATCACATTATTAATATGGATGGTATAGTAGTGAATTGGCAGCCTGTTCCTAAAGGGAAAGGATGGTATTAGTTATGTAGAGAAAATGCTTATAAGACTCTATGCCCCAGCTGGAAGGGGGTGTGAGCCTTGGCTGCTGTGATACCCAGTCTTAATGTGTATCCATCTGGGACCTGGGTTAGAGGTTTTGCTGGGCGGATTGAGTGAGGGTTTAACCCTACTGCTGAATGGAACACCTTATTTCATAGTTTCGTAAGACGGCTAATTCCATCTTTGGGAGTGAATAGAGAAGGCAATCGTCAATATCTCAGCAACCATAGAGGAAATGGAAGTAAAACCATTGATATAATCCAAGTGGAACAATAGAGATAACTAGCCTCTCTAAAGTAGTATTACAAAACTGAATGGCTCTAAACATGTTACTGGCTTCACAAGGAGGGGTTTGTTCCACAATCAATGAAAGTTTATATTCTTATATAGATGAAAGTGGCAGAATTGAAACAGATCTGGAGAAACTTGGAAATTAAAGTATTTCATGAAATGGCCATGGATGATACCTCCTGGGGTTTTGAAGAAATATGGAAAAAGTTAACTTCAGTTACCTAATCTCTCCTGGTTAAGGCAACTGGTTGCAGGAATACTGATGCTAATTGTTTACATATTGATTACTTGTGGTATAATACAATGTTCCTTCTGGTATTGTAAATGATCTATGATAAATTATGAAAATTGGAAGAGAAATGAAATCAAGCATCAAATAGAAATGGGAAATTATTTCAAGAAGACTTTGAACGGTAATGGTAGTATCCAAAATGTTGCAAAAGAATTTGCAAAAGTACAGAAAAAGGGGGGATTTGAGACAAAGGGGGCACAAAATCAGCAAAGAGAGCTAAGAAAGTGAAAAGAAGCACAGAAAAAGGAGCATTTCAGAATTCCTGGCTTCCCAAGATCTATTTCAACAGCAGCTGGTGTCCCTTGGAGCTCCTTTATAATGAAAATCTGAAGTGGAAACTGTTCAATATTCTGAAGTTCATTTTTATGAAAGACCTAAACTGTAGACAGCTGATGAAAGGAGAGCTGGGCTTCTGGCAACAGCACAAAAGAGCAATGTCCCTTTTCGTCACAAGAAATATAGAACACAGAAAATGTATATTTCCATCTGCTGTCATTTATCTTAATCTTCATTATTCTCTTTTTGCTTTGATCAAAAATGTTCATAGTGAAAAAAATGTAATACTTTAGCTGAAAGTATTACTGGCAACAGCAGTGAGTCTTCTAACTTCTAGAAACAAGAAGCTTTATCAACAGGTAAGTTATTCTACCAGGCACTTTAAGAAGTTCACTAATAATGGTTGATAAAGGAAGATACAGTTTTGATCTTCAACATAGAGACATTTAATTGCTTTTCAACCTCATTTTAAGCCTAACTAGTGAGTAGCTGGCAAGATAACTGACCGCCTTTATCGAAACAAAGTCAGCATTATTTCAGGCTTCAAAGAAGGCATACTAGTTGGAAATCCAGCTATCCAGAAGGAAGTCTTCATTAAGTCTTCATTATTTAGGGTAAAGGCTACTTTTATTTTCTCACGCAAGAAGCAAAGTAAATTATTTTACTTCTCCTAAACTGTGATTAGGCTTGAACATGGAAAGCCGGAAGGACAGAGTATACAAACAAAACTATACTTGAAAGGTGATGTTTTTATATCAATACACTCAAGATAGCTTTTAAAGAGATGTATCCATCACTGCATCAGCTATAGCCTGAATTATAAACAGGCATTCCCAAAAATCATTGGGTTTAAAAAACATAGAAACTTAAAATTACAAGGAATTATTTCCCAGCTGTGGTAAATCCAAAATTCCCCATCTCACTGTAGACGACATATTAAAACCATAACTCTCCTGTTGTCCCATCGCTCTGCTCAAGACAGAACACCTAGTTGTCTCCCTCATTCAGCAAGCACTGATAATTCCCAGAAAGATTAGCACCTTAACTAGGTATAATGCTGAGACAACATTAAGAGCCTGTTCACTTACCGACATCCAGTGTATGTTTTAAATACTTACATTCAGATTAAGTGTGTGAGATTTTGTTTGAAAAATGTTACATAATATAAACCAGCTGTATTAATAAAAGGGATCCTCTCTTCTAATGAAACTGAAGAGGTATCATTACTGAAGCACTGCAACGCGTTCCAACCTACCCATATTAACTGACCAAGCTACTGAATCCTGCTATTTTCTCCCATAAAGCAGGCTTATAATACATCAGGTCTACCTAATGCACATAGCAAATCTAGTGGTGTATTTAAATACAATTATCAATGAAAACTACAAAAAAAAAATACAAATGCAATATCTAACATTAAATATTTTCTTCAGGGACTAAATATTTTGCCTGTTGGCACAGCCATCCTTCCCCTTTCAGGAAGTACTGTTCAGACTGTATATTGATATTTCTCCCTTTTAGAGAATGACAGGACAAAGTCATAGGATAATCCACGTTGTAAGATACGTCAGGAGGTTTTGTAGCCCAATCTCCTGCTTAAAACAGGGTCAGCTAAGACATCAGATCAGTTGAGCCAAGGGTTTTATCGACTTGAGCCATGAAAACTTCTAGAAGGAAAACTGCACAAGTTCTCTGAGTAATCATTTCTGATGTTTGGCTGTATATATCAACACCTTGCCTTGATTTTTACTAATTAAATTTAGCAGTTGTTAAGCTGAAGTGCATTACTCAAATTTATGGGTAAGAAGAACAATTTCCTGCAGGAACTAATACATGCCTAACATCTTTGAATATTGGCTTGACCAGGAATCAACAGCAACTTACAGTTACACTTGTGTTCAACTATCTTGCAAAAGTGGAGAAAATTGAATTGTCTACGGTAAAGCAGGATGTTTCCGATAACGCTATAAAAAGAGCATGCATCCCATGACTAAATCGTGATCTTTGTGCTACAAGTTAACCTTTCATATGGCAACAATACATAATCTGGCCACTATGTGTCAATTATAAAAGCATTACATAAATAGAAGCAAAGAACTTGCCAAACATTCATATTTCTTCATTTCAAACTGCACTGCTCATATGACATCTTAAGAAGATTCCACAGATATGAAAATGTTTTTACACAGTCTCACATTAATTTTAATATTCAGTCTGTAGTACAAACCGTAACTCGTCTGTGTCCCCCAATTCAGACATGAGAGCTACTAAGCTATTGCAGATAGTATTTTTATCACATCAAAAGGAATACTGTATACAAACCAAATATGATGTTGCAGTGGTAACTCCAACAGTCACAGTTTCATTCAGATCTCAATTCAGTCAGCAGCTTACATCTTTTTGCAAGTATTTCTCTAAAATAGCTAAAAAAATCCTTAAATAAAATGGAAAAAGAACCAAACAAAAAACAACACCCCAAATTATAAACCAAAGCAAACCCAAATCTTCTGTTATTTTATTTACCAGCCTAGAACCCTTCAAAACTAAGCAGAGCTAAGCAAAAATACAGCATATGCTCCAGCCAGAACTGCTGCTGTCTCTTCATAATTAGGACTATTTAAGTTGCTCGGCATTTCTAATGTTTATTATTACAACTTCGGCAAAGCCAGTGTCCTGTCTATCCTTACATTCTGCCACTGCAACTATAGAAACATAAATTCTTTTCTATTTTTTAAATTTTAAAACTTTAAGAGTCAATTTTTTTTTTTATTTTTAATTCAAATTTTTTTTTAAAAAAAAGTTCATTTTTCTAAAAAAGGAACAATGGAGAAAAGACACATTAATTTTTTGTTCTTTCCTCAAAAATGTCTTTTTACTTCAAAAAGCTCAGTGACTATGGTTTGAAGCCATTAGTAAAGCCAAGCTTTGAGTTAACACTATGCTCTTTACTGTACATCTGCAACTGCGTCAAAATCTAACCAGCTTCTTAGAAGAAACTACTATGCTGTTTCATTGAAGAATAACAAAAGCCACTTTACAGTCTATCAAGAGTGAGACCAATGTCAGATAAAAGCACAGTAGAAGTGACTGGAGTCAGGAAAGAGAGTAGATTGGACAGATATGGCAAATCAAGACAAGAGAACTGAGAATAAAGAAAAATAAATGGAAGGAATGTTGCTGAAATCACAAAAAGCAAGGAGAAACGGGACTGGCTGAGACAAGAAACTAAGATAAGTTTGGAATAGTCAAAACCATGAATACCTCAAAAATGAAGACTGAGACTGGCTACAGGTGGATAAGGAGGCTGTCCTCAGGATGCGTATAAAGCATTAAGTGAAAAGCACTGTGCTTGCAGAAGAGTGGCAAAAGAGTCCCCATTCACCATGATACATTTCCTCTAAAACCTAGAGAGCAGAAAGGCTCGAGCCTGTCACCACTTTTCCACTATTAGAAGTACCTGTGCAAAAGCACTACAAACCATGCCATTCTGCTCTAACCGCTGGTGTATAAAAGGAACTAAATGCTCATAATGCCATCACCCAAAGCTAGAAGTTCAAGAGCTTTTGCAAAGGAGTCAGCTTTTCCAATCCTGTTGATAGCCACTGTGGGTCCAATACAGTAACACAAGAAGAAATTTACTTCGAGAGTTGAAAATTTTCTGTTTTCTTGTTTGTTTATTTTTTTGTTTGTTTTGGTTTGGTTTGGTTTTTAATTCCCTTAAGTTTAATTTTCTAGGCTTTAAGAAAATACATAGGGACATGTATGCATGTTTTACCGCACAGACAGCATGAAAGATTATTAAAGTTACTAAATCAACTACACAAATGTTATAAAATGACAAACACCATTGTCTCTTTAGCCATAATTCACTTCCCTTGAGTATGACCATTTTTATACACTATTTTATTACTTACATGGTAAACATGCAAGTAAGTACACTTATTTCATTACTTAAATAGTAAACACGCACTGCCTCACCAAACTTGCCTCTGCTCATTCAGTGCAAGGGATGAACATGCACAGAAGATGATACAGAACCTAATGCAGGTAAGAGTCTTGTCTTGCCTCCTGAAGAACAGGAATGTGTGTAGTAAATGAGGCAGGGCTTGCAGAAAGAAAAACGGACAGGGGCTCTGTAATATGCCACAACGACTCAAGTCCTCCCTTCTGTGGCTTCCCCCATTCTTCCTACTGTCATGCACAGCATTTAACCCAAAATTTCCCTAGTTTAACTATGAATTAGCTGTGAATTTCTCCCATCTACTCTGCAGATACATTCACAGATGTGTAGAGGGATTTAGTAAAAGGAGTGGCAGCTGTAATTTGAGCAATCATGTTTTCAAGAATTGTAGAAATTTCAAACTGGATACCAAAAATAAATGAATACTTATCACCTAACCCTTTCTGTGCCTCTGTTCACTATCTGTCTCATCTTAGGTAGTGTCTGGCAAACTAATGATTGTTTGCAAGGAATTCTGATCACATGATGATAAGTGCTTTAGCAAAGTCCATACAAATGTTATCAGTTCTACCTTCAAAGCAGAGCCAAGTGGTGTGGTGTAAATAAATTATGGCCTCACGCAGTGATCAATGAAAACTACTGAATTGTGTTAAGTGAGCTTCATTCATCCCATGCACTGAATGAAATGGGGCTTCTAAAGAAAAAAGATATTATGTGATCATGTAGTTAAAGACTGTATGAAAAAAGCATGTTCAAAAAGTCATTTAGAAACTCTTTGTTCCATAACCTTAATAACATGGGAATTCTTCTACAGAAGGTATTTAAGGTACTTGTTTTAATAGAATCTTGCATAAAGTTCTTTGCATTATCATGCAGCCAGGTTGAGGTTCCATTACATTATGGCATCTATCAGAAGTAAAACTGGAAAACTCTTGTTGGTTTAGAACAGCACTGTAGACAACACAAACATGGACAAGGACAGGAGTGTTTTGCTTAACTGCTTCTTTTTACTTCTTTCAAAATTTAAGGATGGAAAAGGTATATTTTGATGCCAAGTTAACTATCACTAAACACGAATATGAAAACTGCACAGATAGTCACCGGTAGGTTTTATAAGCAGTTAAATAGCCCTTCATAGAGCGGACGGAATTGCCGAAGAGCCCCTCACTCAGCTGGCAGCTGAGGCACAGCATCAGGGGCTCACCCAGTCCCTCCAGGTGATTATTTTTAGCAGAGCACAGCCACGGCAATGTCCGCAAGTGGTGTTTCTGTTCTCACCAGCAGGTGTTACTACAGCCGCCCTGAATTGCTGCCGTTTACGGGAAAGTAACACAGACAAGAAACGCAATTAGCATTTTACAAGGGGAAAACAAAGTGAAATGCTATTATTTCTACTCCAAGAAAGTGTAGTGAAAAATAATCAAACTATCCCTTTCTAGCTGTACAGTATTAGATTAACCCCAAACGCGAACAACTAGATGAACCTGGCTGCTTCTGGGCGTGATGCTCTGGCAATCAACCCGCACAGCAACAGCGCTCCTGAAACGATGCTCTGGAAGAACGCGGTACCGATACATCTTTCCACACGCTGCCAAAACGCACAGACGCTCCAGCAGGAGCCAAAGACACCGGGAACACGCTTTTCCATCCAGCCCCTCCCGGAGCTCGGCAGCCCGCGGCTCCCCCGGCCAAACCCGCGGTGGCGAAGGGACCGCATTCGCGAGAGGATTACCCACGGAAGGCGCCCCACTTTCGGCAGCTCGGGGCGGGGGGTGGGTTAGACACGACACGAGTAATCCCGACTGCAGTGTGCAGACATCCCGGGAGGGGGCAGCTCCCCACCGCCACCGTATAACAGTCGCCCCCGGCCGCCTCACCGGAGCGGGCCCCACCGCCCAGGCCCGGTACCGCCCGCTGGCAGTGAGCGGGGAACTCGGGGCTCTCCTCCCGCGCGAAGCCGCGGGGCCGCGCTACCCACAGCCCCATCACTACCCCCTGCCCGAGCTCCTCCGGCCGCGACGGTGAAGTTCACTCACCGCCGCTGCGAGGCCCCCTCCTCGGGACCACCTGGGGCTGCCCTCTCCCCTCACAGGAGGAGGCAGCGCCGCGGCGGCTCTTGCGCTTCTAAAGCGAGACTCCGCTGCGCAAAGCGGGCGGAGGGAGGGAGGGAGGGAGGGAGGGAGCGAGCGAGCGAGCGAGCGAGCCGCGCTGTGCTGCGCCGTACCGCACCGCACCGCACCGTACCGTACCGTACCGTACCGTACCTGTCAGCGCTGCCGCGCAGCTGGGATGTTCCTCCGCTGCGCCCCGCCTCAGCCGCGCACACCTGGGCTGGGCTCCGCACGTCAAGGTATGGCACCGCGCGCTGCCTGACAGCGGCGCACCGCGCCGCGCCGCG
>JASSUY010006709.1:3229-17765 GCA_032466535.1 Forpus xanthops
GGGTGACATGGTTTAGTGTGAGGTGTCCCTGCCCATGGCAGGGGGTTGGAACTAGATGATCTTAAGGTCCTTTCCAAACCTAACTATTCTATGATTCTATGATGTCATGTAAATTAAAACCTTTAGTTTAATATCCATTTTAAGAACTAATTACATAATACGTAGGTACTTTCCATTATGAAAGCCTAACATTTGATATTAATATAAATTAACAATATGTCACTTCTATGTTTAGCACAGAGAACTTCCATGTTCTAGAAGTAAACATGTTTTAGAAGTAAACATGGAATTAGTCTAATATTTTAAATATTACAGCTTTTAGCTAGTCATTAACCCTCTGAAATTTCTGGTTTTTTTTTTGCCTAGATTAAGATGGGATTAATTTAATAGGACACTAAATAATTTATATCATGACTAAATCCACAACATGGATGCTAATGGAATTCCTTACTATGTTGCTCAAACATACACTGCTAGAGTCTAGGAGCCTCCATTATGAGTTTGGACACACAAAAAAACCCCAACAAATCCACAAGCAAAGGTGAAACACATACCAGTTAGCAATATCTTTGTGAGCTACTAGGTTCTGAAGGAATGCTTGTAGTCCCAACTGTCGATCTTCCAAGAAGTCAGGATTATAATTATCCTTGAACCAGCGCTTTGGTGGAAGGGCCAACCGAAAGCCCGGAAACATATCTTTTAGCTGAAATAGAAATCATATCCAAAGAAAACCAAGGAAGAAAGTCGTGATGAAATACTGAGTTTAATACAGCACTGACTTTACTCATCACAGGATTTTTCAGTCTTCTGTTAAGTTCAAGCACAAGGCAAGTCTCAACCGTAAATACAACCCAAATTATATCATAAATTATGGAAACAGTTCTACTATTTGCACACCTCTCAAATTTATCACAAAAATAGGAAAGAAAAAATTTGCTTTGTTACTTAACATCTCTGAGTCTGCAAATATAAGAAAACATTATGTAAGTAAAAAGTCTGAGACAGGTAAGCATTTCAGTGGAGTTTCTGCTAAAGTGTTCAGGGACAGTAGGTACTAAATAAATAAAAGCCCATTACAGATCTACAACTCATCTTTTTTGGGAAGCTGGCAGAACAAATTACAACACTTGTATAAGGTACTTCTAGTAAGGAATAGCTCCTTGAGCACCCAGAATATTAAAATTTTAACTGCACTGCAGTGGCTCAAACCCGGGTACTAACATGCAAAATAGTGCTGTTGTGTTACTTAAATAGCAATGGGGTATACACAAGGTCAGAAATACTGAGAATTTTTCTCAATGCAGAAACTGAATATATAAATGAAGCACAAAATGACAATGAACCTGTCCAAGGATTTCAATTCATTATTTTTCTGATAGACGTGAAGATAAAAAATTCATGCTTTCATAAAAAACTATTTTAGATTCCTTTTCTTAGAAGGGATGTCTGACCGTAAAACTGCAGAGGATTTTCAAACAGAAAAAGCAAACAAGTTTTAGAAAATCTAATGCTCCTCCAATTGCCACAGGAATTGTTTAAGCTTTTTCAGAAGACAGGATCAAGCCAACATCTGTCAGGGATGTCCTGCATACATCTAATATACTTGTATGAATGCTCCAGTAACAGGGATTCCAGAATCTGCTTTGAAAACAGTTTATATAGCCACAAGCTAATTCTTCAGTTAGTGGCTTGATCTTGGTATGACAAAATTTTAGCCTTCTGACAATAATTTTTATTTAACTACTCTTCATGGACTCATGGAAAATGCAAAATCTCTTTCAGCAGATTTGAAAAAAGTTAGTCAGAATCTCTCTACAGAGTTTAAAGGAAGAGCTACAAATAGGGGATCACCCTTGCTCAAAAGTACCATTTCACATTATAAGAAGGGTGTGTTTTTAACATCACAAGTATTGTGTATTATCCCACTAGTATTGTATATAGCCCATGACAACTACTAGTTTCTAATTTATAGAAAGGTTTGCCAAAATGTTACTCTTTATTTCTTCATTTAATTATTTATGTTTTCCTCTTACAAATTCATCCTGATAGTAGACTCTTCTTGATATATTTAAGTCTAGCTTTGGTCATCCGGAGTTCCATCATCTCTTACTAAGTTACCATTAATATCCCGCATATGAAAGCAATCTTTATGCTCCATACACCCTCTTAAGTTAATGAAATATTGAATAGAACTGAACCCAGAAAAGAAAACAAAATTAATTCCTATGTTAGTTGAAGAGAGGACCACAGCTAACCATTGCTGGGAAAGGTTTTCAACCACAGGTTTCTGCTTAATGGTAATTTCACATGTCTCGTTATGTAGACCATGTAGTTTACTTCTCAGGAAAGGGTATGCCTACCCACAGTAGTGGATGAAGAGAGTATGAGAAAACTAGCTGGTGTAAGCAGATGAATTTTCAGCAGCACAGTCCTGGGGCATTCTTTCTTGAACATTCCTCAGACATAGCAGGAAAAATTCTGGGTCAGACAAGTTAAGCTGGCTCTGATTGCTCACTTGGATCAATCTTCTCTAGATGTCCTTCCCTTACATCACCACAAGACAGATTATACATGTCACACAAGGCTCAGCCTCAGCTAAAAATGGTTAGCTTCTTGGTTCTTAAGACTGCCCCTTTCATTATCTGTTAAACATCTCTACCAGTATAGCAATAAACTTTACAAAGTTCTTTTTTTTTTGGGGACCAAAGAGTATTTTTCATATACTTCTCCAATCAACTAATAAAATCTATGCATCTAGCCAAATGACTGTATGTTAGCCTTTGTCCCATCTCCTTAAACCCTGTCATGTTCTAACATCCACTAAGACTTTTTTTGTTACTATTACAGCAAAAGACAGCGTTTCAGTCTTTTCTGTAACGTTTGCTATTTGCTTCCCATAATTTACTCTCAAGTAATGATTTGTTATTTTACTGCCTCTTTCCCTTATTCTGCCCCTTGTGAGTTATAGAACTCTATCTATTGCCCTTAGCATCCTGTGACAGTCCATCTTGCACCTCAGCACTTCTGCCTTAGTCTTAGAAATCTGTACTACTCCCCTTGTGCTGATCTCTATTTTGTATTATTTTTTTAACTACTTTTGACTTCGAGATTACTACGTAGCTTCTTTTGCACCCATATGAACAATACTCTTACACTGGATTACTTTGCCATCATCTTCCATTTCTCTTCTTTCAACAGGTATGGAGTTTTCATAACCTTTTAATTACCTGAAAAGTAGATAGCTTTGACATTCAAATAACTTGTTGCTTATACTTGAAATCTGTTCAAGTCTTAATGCGCTACTACACTGAGTTAATTCATAGGATGAGAGTTTTGAGCTCTTTTACTCCCATTCATTTCTATTTTATTAGTGTTCCCTACTAAAACATTTCGGAAACTAGTGGAAGCACAAAATTTTCCAGGATCCTATTTTGCCTTCTTTATTTCCTTTTAAGTACTCTAGTTGCTTTTGTTAGCTGAGCTGCATTTATTTATCCAGTCCTGATTTTATCCTCACGTATTCCTATCGTGACACTGTTCCTATTCTTGCATCTCCATTTTTAGCCACTGTCAAAGTTCAACTCTCGCTACAATTAGGATTGGTAAGTATATGCCTGACACTTACAGAACATAATGCTCTTTTGTCTTTACCTGGTCTTCCTGAGAAAACCATTTCCTCTATGGTAATACTTGAAACCAATTCACATAGTGATCACAGTGATTGATTATTCAATTCAGTTGCTAAGTTTCTATTTCCATTCAGGGAATGAATAACTTGCTGCTAACCTTAAGAACGATGGTGAGGAAAAAGTTTTATAAGATGTGTATTTCTCTTGATTATTGGATTTCTAAGTGATACAGTATAGAAAAAGCTGAAAGTATACACATATGCAACTTCATGTCTATATTTACCATTAGAAAAAAAGGATTTGCAAGTGTTGCACCATGTCTTTTGAACGACTGAGGTGTGCATATAATCATTTACTCCCCAGTTCTTAAGACATTATGCTTCTTATAATACAGAAATGCCAGCTCCAGAAACTGAAACATAAACATAAGTCTGAAGCTTCTAGAGATTTACTGAATAGGAACATAATAAAAATTTATATTTTCATCTGAAAGATGGAAAAGCTTGTCAGTGACATATGGGAAAAAAAAAGTTCTTCCTTTCAAACAGAAATCCTAATACCTGCAGGTCATGCCAGAAGAAAAGAATTTCTTTCAAAGATTTGACTAATAATAAGGACTTCACTTGTAAAACCTAAATATCGATTATAAACTGATAACCTGTGGCATTTTAATTTTTTTAACTACTGATAACCACATTTTAAGTCAGTGCATATATGCCAGTTCTTGATCTACATCTGGCATAGTTGACCAAAATGCAAATTGTTGTATGGCTTGACTGGAGAAATGGGTTCAAATCCCCATAACATCATCAACTCACAACAAGTTAGGCTTTTACCAATACCAACACATCCCTAGCCTAAAAGATATCCAAAGAGGTCAAACCAAGAATGCAGAGAAATGTGTAATCTGAAGTCCATATTCAAAATTCCAACAGAATTAAGTTCTTTGTTGGTTAGGCACAGATCCAAGGAGAAAAGGTATATAAAAAAACCTCTTACTATGTTTTGCACATTTATGCTTCTTTATTAATAATGCAAAATGGGATAGCCAAATGCTATTTACCCATTAATAAAACTTGTGCTTTTTAAGCCAAACATTTTTTTGCTTTCAAGTGTCCTAAAAATATTAAGTTGCTGACACAGAACTCCTGTTTACCTGGGATGTCTGTCCTCAGCTTTAAAACTCTGATATAATATTTCACAATTAACTTCAAAAGACACTGAAAACAACTGAAGATTGACCAACATACAAGGAACTTATGTTCATAAAACTTCAGTTCTATCATGAAAGTAGTTTGTTGCACTGAAAATGACTGAATAATTACTCTATCAGAATACAAGCCCATAATTCTTTTTCTATGCAGGGGATACAGCTACTAAACAGTAACTTCCTTCACCACACAGACTAGGAACACATATAATGTATGATGCCTGCTAACCGCGTGAGATGAAGAACTATCTCCTTTAATGCTAGCTGTATTTGTCTCAGAAAATACAACGAATCATGTTTTCCATTCATTAATATAGCATGTGTTGTACATGTAGTGAAAAAAGAAAGTAAGAAAAGAAGTCACAAAAATGTCAGACCAAAGAAAATGAAACATGAAAGAAGAGTAAGGTAAGATAGTCGAGAATTTATCAGTGTAAAATTCTCACCTTGTCATTAAGCCTGGAGAAGTCAGTGTACCGTCTGAAAACCACCCAATTTTCATCTGGACTTCTTTTTACCAATATTTTGTATACCTATGTGGAAAAACAGGAATATCAGAAAAACATGCAGGATTTCACACTGCATTGGCTGGAAGGCTGAAATTATTCTTTTTTCTTAATGAAAAAAAAAAAAAAACTTAAGGATTTTTTTCTTTTTTTAATCCACAATTGGATTAAAAAAATCCCCCAAAACAAACAAGCAACTTAATTATCAGATAAACAGTATAAATTCATTTCAGAATTTAAGGAAGAAATTTCTGTAATTCACAAATACATTTAGCTATTTTCTGTCTATAAAAAGGGCTTGTTAAATTTCATCCAGATTTCTTTCCCAGGGAAAAAAAAAAAATCAAACCCAAGTCTCAGCTATGAAAGTGGTAGGTGAGGTATGTTTTAATGATCTATTCTAACCTTTGCCAAATAATAGGTCTCATTAATCCTTGAGGACAACGTTTTTCAGATAACTGTAATAATCAGGTAATGCATGTTGTATTGTTTTACAATGCTTTATCTGACATGCTTCACAAGGAAAAGCGATGCAGGACAAAAATAACATCCTCCTTTTGTTCCATTTATCTTCAACATGAGGTTTTGTCTTTCCAGGCAAAATATGACCATTTCCCTAGATAACTGCATCAGGATGATTATGTTAACATTATAGAACTGAAGTAATGTAATTTGAATTAGATTTAGCCAGACAACAGCACAGCAGTACCTATTTAAAAATTTAAATACCTCTTCTCCTATTTAAAAGCAAATGGACAAATAAACCAACAATAATAAAAAAATTGTAGAATTATCTTTTAGGTGGACAAATACTCAAATGCCTGAACACAACGAATTTAACAACACACAATTCAACTAGAAAACATTAAACACTGCCTAGAAAAGGAGGTTCTCATGTCACAACCTTACTTTCTCCGATGTAAGGAAAAAGAGACTCTGCACTGGTACTGGGTTAGAACTGCCAGTCTAGAAGTTCCCTAGTTAAATTTCCCGCCCCCCTCCAAATACAAGTAAAAATGTCTCCAAAATACGAGGAAAATAGACATTTTGGAAATCATAATAATTAATAATCCCTTATGGGCATTTAACCAAATTCTATTGAAAACATTTCCTCATCTGTTACATAGTAAAATCCTTCCTAGTACTTAATGTTTTCACAGCAGGTTGTCTTAGCTGGTAGATGTACTTTCTTGCTGCAATCCCAGCATGCGATAACCCCCACGTTAGCCAAATACAGTGCATGCATGAAACTGTTTTTAAGAATTTTTGCATTCTGTAATATATTAAGTGACAAACAGTTACACAAGCTACAAATAAGTACCGTGCAAATTAAAAGCAGTTTTTCAGTAAGTACTTCTTTTATCTACTTTTTAAACACAGTATTCCACTTTTAAGCAACATCATCTGTGGAAGTCAGACTACAACAGACGTAATATTTCAGACATTAACTATAAGCTAGTAGCTTTTAAAATTCAAGCTGCAAGACATGCCTGTGAAGCCAGTGTTAAAATGCAATTCTTCTGTCTTCCATTTTGTGTATAAGTATTTGTCCAAGGATTTTAACTTTCCTGTCATACCGGAAGTAAAATAGTTTCATTTTCCAAAAACTTCATAAAGCAGAACTGCTACATAAAATTGTGAGAACTTTGCTAGTACACCATAAAACACAAAAAAAGGAGCTGTGAAACCTGCTTGAAAGGATTTACATGCTAATCTGTTTTCTATTCTACTGTTTATTCTACTAAAGGCATTGCTTACAAATGCACACAAAACCCAATATCCTGTTAGTCTGACCCTCACTTTGAACGGTTTCCAAGCAAATATGAGATAAAGTCTTCACAAATTATGGCCAACTTAAAGAGCACAATCAGCTTGTGATACTGCCCAAACCTGAATATGGTTTTCTTGCCAAAATTAAAAAAAGTTTTGCAGGTTTTTTGTTTGAGACTATTTTTTATTAATAAACAAGAAAAACTGGACTGTTATAAAAACAACTGTCAGTTCCTACACACAAGATCTTGGAAAAAAAAAACCCAAACTCAAATTAAAACTAATTCGTATAATTCCAGTCAACCCTGAATTGCCTTATTCCACAAATATAAAACATTCAATGAAGATGTGTCAATATTTAGTAATAATCTCTGGCTGATTCTGCATCTCATTATAATTTCTAAATACACTCCAGACCAAGAGGTCTAATTGAACATTCCAGCACTGCTCATTCAGAGGCCAAATGCTTACAGACTTTGTTCAAACCTGGGTTTTCTCTCCTAAGCTTCAGCAGTCATGTTCTTCAACACATGCTACCATTTAGCTCCTGAAGTTAATACATGAACCAGCTTAAGTCATTCAGATTCATATTTTCAGAACTATGAGATATTAACTAAAAAAAAAAAAAAAACCCAAAAGAAACACCCCACAACAAAAAAAACCAGCAAAAAAAGCAAACACACACAAAAAAAACCAAAATACCACCAAAAAAAACCCAAACCTTCAGCAGTTGAGTCTCCTCTCTTTTACAGGTTATGGCAATATAATTTCCACTGTATTCTCTCTCATTGATTTTCCACTACAGAAGCAACCAAAATTTCCAGCAATTAAAATTGCTGATTTTAATGCACAATAGCAAGCTTATTTTCAACATGCAGCTGAAAACAGCTAATTATGTACTTTCAGGAACAAACACAGAAATGATTTCAGAAAGAACAAAAATGCATCTAAGCATTTATCAAGAATGTTTCATTTGTACTGCAACCTGGCCTTCTAAAAAATGAAGTCCAAGTTGTCATTTTAACTACAGTTGAAGAACATCTTACATGTACACTGAAATCTTCCTGCTCATATTTTCAGATTAGCCCTTGTCAATATAACAATACTAATCATGATACCATGAATGATGTTAGAAACTGAAAAACTTAAAAAGACAAACCATTATTCTCAAATAATTAAAAAGTAGCATTAATTTTTTGCAAAAAATCTTATTTTATTAGTATTTCAACTCTCATAAGGGCATTAGATTCTATGCTTTTCTAATCTAAGAGGAAAACTTTTTTCTCCCATTTTCTAATTCCTCCTCTTCACCTGTCATTAATGCTGCTCTCCTGAAGTAACGTAACTGATAAATAAGCAACAACTCTCATCAGTCGCACAAGCCTTGCTGAATTAGCTCAAAATGTTCCAACCACATCCACAAAAACAAATGTGTTAATGTATTTATGACATGTAAAACATATTGAATTACCAACTAGAATACATTTTGTTAAAAAAAAAAGAAAAAAATCAATACAAATCAGTTTAGTTGGTGTTCTGTCATGAGATACTGCATATGTCACATCCCACTGACGTTTCCAGCACAGATCTCCCCTTATCAGAAACTAAACCTAGCAATGCAAGAAGCTGAAACCTATGTGTTTACACTTTGATGCAAAATATTCTGTTACTAATAACTGCAAAAGCTAAGTATCAGGGTGTCTTATTCATTTAAAATAAAAGACAACATTTTAAGACGTTTAACGATACAGGATTTCTACAAGATCTGTCCCACAAGGAACTGGAAACTTTGCAAACAATTCCTGACTATTCCAGCAGAAATTTGAAGTTGAATAAATTCCTCCTATTCCACATACAGAATTACAGGAAAGACTACAAGTCCCTGTTTTCCCGCCTGTATAACAGGAATTACATTTTCACTTAGAAGATAAATTGGTATTTTTAAAGTACCTGAACTGTGGGATTAATTACCCAAAGAGAATACAAAGTACATTAAATTGTTATCTTGTCATTACATGATGAACTATCCCCAAAACTTACAGTGAATTTTGCCCTTTCTTCCATCACTTCATAACCCAGTATAGTAGGCGTGGACGGTCGATCTTCCCAGCTCCTGGAATCTGTATTCTGCTCTATTTCTTCTGAAGGCTGCGTACAGTATTCTATGGATGTGTCCATACCTGTAAATTTAGTCCTAACAAGTGGACTACTACACGCAGAGGATGTAGAACCAATCTGGTCAGGCACACTCATCTTTTTAAAACTACCAATTGTAGAGTCCTCCAACTGTCCTTTTGAGGAGCTGGAACTCGTCGAGATGCTCCCAAAAGAAGAACTTCTTTGGTTTCTGTTTATAAAGCTGGATGAGGAGCTTCCAATAGGAATAGGAACAGGAACGTATGGTGTTGCCATCCTTCATGAAAAAATGATTCAGTTTTTGGCCCAGGAGTTTAAGGTTCATTCACTGTGTAAGCCATGTTTTCTCCTCTTTTCAAGAGTAGTATCTGCAGTGAAGGACAGAAAATATTGCTGTAATTTTCAAATCAAAGCAACGTTAAGATACTGCTTTGGAAGGTTCTGTATTAGCACTCAGATGGTACACAGGAGTACTGATGCTTAAATACTTTCATAATGAATTCGGCTTCATATACAAATGCTGCTTTTAAACTGCATTTCTGCAGTTTGGCAGACAGCTTTATAGTTCTGACTTTCACAGCTACTAAAATTAAAATGACAGAATGTTAAAGTAAGATTACAAATAAAAATGGTTTTGTCCTTCATAATTCGCATGCTATGTTTTGTTGTATTGAAAAAGTCAGCAAATTTGAGGCACTTAAGAAGTTGGTGTAGTTTTAGTGACTGTTTAGTACAAACAGCACAAAAGCTTCTCTCAGAATTGCTTCTGTAAGATATCAGCAGCAGACTACACAATCCAAACATGCATGCGATAATACACAGGACATGAATCAAAAGACAACACAGTAAACAATTCAGACAAGAAACATACATGAATATATTATATATTCACTGAAGTATAATGGACCTGTTTTCACAACCAAATACTTTGTCAAAACAACCCTGTTGTATATGCTGTAGACATTTGTAACAATGTTAACTACACACATTTTCTGTAGCTTGAATTGGAGCAATTAAGTTTCACAAGCATGCACATCAAAAGCAGCTTTGTAATAGCTGCTAGTTTCCCATTCCAGTATATTAAAATTTAAAAAAACAAAATAAAAGTTCAGGGAAAAAAAAATTTCCCCCAAGGAAACAATTTCAAGTAAAAATTAATCTTTTGTGTGCATGTGTGTAAATTTCTAAAAAAAGCACCATCTCCTCATTTTAACAAAGTACGCAAAGAAGAGGTCTTACAAGATACAAATTAGATGCCACCTCTTTGGATTAATAGGATTTGAGTCATCACTCACCCATTTCATCTACGGGTATACTGATCAATCACGAGGCTGCGGGAGGCTCTGAAATGGGAAACCATCAACCTGATTCAGATCATATACAGAATCAATCATCTACTGAAGCAAAACCAAATGAGCTTCCTAATTGCCAAAGTGAAGTGATTCTTCCATTCTCTTGCTCTAAATAAATCTTACAGAACAAATAAGGAGATAAATGTGAAATGGACCAGTGTCAACAAGAAAGACTGAAAAATGCCCAAGAAAGAATTCTGTGAATGAAGGCAAGAACAAACTTCTGTTCTTTCAGGTATACAGGGGAATCTTCACACACTCTGAACATCAGAAAACTGAGCGAACTTGAGCAACAAAACCAATTTAAAACTGATAGCGAATCCTTGAGAGCAATTCTTCTTTGCTGTGGGATGAAGCTGGACACTCAGAAGCACCAGAATAGAAATGTTGGTATCATAAACCTCTGCTGATTTTGCTGGAGTGGTACAGGATTTGGACTATCTAGCAACTTTTGTTGCAGAATAGTCTTGTGCTTGGTTGTGTGACTTAACCCCAGGTGTCAGACAAGTGATCTGCTTCAGCCTCACAGTTTGAAAGAAGCAGGTCTGTGACTGGGACAAGACATTCTCTTGGAGCTACACCAAGATCTAAATCCCTTTTTTCACCTGTATCTCAGTAAGCAAATCTGTTTTCTGGCTCGAACAATAAACTTCACAGTTTTTTTTTTTTTATATAGATATAAGCATCAGGGCATGAAGTACTCTCTGGTAGATTTTTCTCTAACACTAATCTCATCTGTATAGACCACTGAACAAGGTAACTCCTTTTTTCACTTGCCACTTCAGTGACTCTTTCGTGTTACCAGCATAAGGATTGCCCCACCCAATCATGATCCTGGGAGGTGTTGGATTAAATCCCTATCAATAGAAGAATCCAACTGAGTCCAGATTTGCAACAAATCAAAGGATCTGAAATGAAAAAAAAAAAGTATTTATGAGCTTCTGCTGTATGACTTTATGAATCTGAACCAGGAAAGGAAAATAAGGCCACATCTCAGGGCATCTGATGCTGTTCATCCAGGAGTTCATGGATTTTTTTTTTTTAAAAAGCCTGTGCTTTTCAGCACTTTTTGGGAGAACAAATCAACCCAAAAACCAACCACAAGCCATGATGACATTTTCAGCACTTACGATACTTGTGAACTATGAGGATGTTGAGTTGCTGGAACAGGCTGCCCAGAAAAGTTGTGGATGTCCCATCCCCGGAAGTGTTCAAGGCCAGGCTGGATGGAGCTTTGAGCAACCTGGTCTAGTGGAAGGTGTTCCTGTCCATGGCAGGGGTTAAGAACTAGATGATCTTTAAGATTCCTTCCTACTGAGACCATTCTGCCATTCTATGAACAGTATATTTTCTAGAATGACTTCTTTCTTCAAAGTGAAATGCCAGTCTTGAACTTGCTAGTGCTCTTAAATGCACATGCATTACTGAAAGGCTATACCTATATTGGCAAGCAAGACAGCTCAACCTTGCAGAATAAGGCACTTGGTGTTACGAATACAACGTCTACACTGTACATGATTCAGCAGTTTTTATAACAAACTAGCTGTAATACAGTACCACTGACTGAAAGCTTATTAACAGCTGTATTAGGTCTGCTCCCAGGGTACATTTTCTGGTTTAGTTCCTCCTGTGCTTTGCAAGACCATCCCAAATTCTGAGTCAAAGTGTATTAAATGGTGATAATCACAATATAAGATTCTAAATGACAATCTTGACTCAATCTGACACAGTAACATGCTCATAAATGAACAGAAGGGTCTGATACCACGAATGCCACATTCAGATTCCTGTAACTCGGAAGAGTAATAGAAGAGTATTCTTTGAGTAACACAAATGTCATTTGACTTTTTGGTTTTTGAGGGAACAAGGAAATAAAAAAAGAAACATTATAAAGATTTACATTACAGCTTACCAGACTCATAAATACACGTATATGCATAAGTGGGTAAACCCCTCTTAAAATGTAAAAGTATCCCAATTTTGAAGTATCTAAAATATTTACATGCTATGAATCGTAACGGTTTAAAAATCGCATTAACTTGCACTTTATGAGGGCTAAACATTAGAAAAAGAATACAATGCTCAAATGGTCAACTCAAGCCTTTGCTATGAATACGGAAGCTTTCTGCCAATTCACGCCATAAAAAGGAACAGAAAATAATTATATAAATCCCCCACTTTTAGACAAACTGCATCACTTCTTGCTTGCACTGGTGCAGTGAGGAGTGAAGATGCAGGTGCACAGCCTGCTGCTGCCCAAGTTTCACCATGCGCTGGCCTCACATATCACAGCACTGAAGCAGTAGAATCATTGCATCACACCAACTTTCAGAACAAACAGATCACTTGTAACACCTAAGAGAGTGCAGTTGCTGAATTATCTCTTATCTAGATATTTACTTACTCCACTTTTTGTAAGAATATCATTTCCTGCTCAGAACCTGTATCTGGTTTAGCCTGATTCTCAACTCTAAGTTAAAAACGAAATTAAAAAACAGCAGCTGGAAGTACTGAACTGCTAGAGCTGCAACAGGACAGGATGGAGTCCCAGGTACCAGCCTGACACCAACTCACCCTACCAGGTGTTTACAACAGTCACCTCCCTTCTTGCGGGTGAAGCAAACAGGCTGTAATAAAACCACTTAAAAAGGGTTTGCCTCCAGCTTGCAGCTCTTGCAATTCCAAACCCTTTTAAGCTAATGGTTTGTATGTTCAGTGAGAAACACATAAGTCATGCGATTCAAGAATAGTAGATTAGAAAGAAAACAATCCTTACTTAACAGGTCTAATTGGATTTATGAGACTTTTAACTGTGCAATACTATTTGCGATCTGGTTACATATATTAAGGCAAAGCAGACAGGTTGGCCTCTGCTGTTTAGAATTTAAGTGTTACCATGGAATTTCAGCTGAAGAACTAGTGGCATATTTGAAGAAGCAACTTGCCGAGTTTGTTTTTAAAACAGATACATTTAAAACCCATCATTTTGTGCCGAATTCAAGTTACTTCACAAGGTATTTCACCTGTTCGTGAACTCAAGTTTGGGGCCTACGGACCTCATCTCGCACACAAAGGGGGCAGCTCCTGCCCTAAAGAGCCCGCTTCCAAATTAGAACCAACGGAAGGTGAACTGCGCCGTCCCATCCCCCAGCTCCAGGCCAGCACGTGCTCACGGTGCCTACCTTCGCCTGTGATTTAGCGGTATTTGACAGAAGAAAACCCAACAGCCCCGGCAGCGACCTCCCGGCCCGCCGCCGGCGCGGGCATAGCCCAGGCGGGCGGAGAGCGGCGGTTTCGCCGCTGTCCGCGGCTGTCCGATACCGCGGGTAGTCACGCTCCGCAGACGCCGCTCGCACCGCTTTACGCAACTTCGGGAGCAGCCACCGAGCCCGCCGTTCCGTACGGCAGCTGCACGGTGCGCCCTGCAGGGCCGCGAGGCTGCGGGAACCGGCGGGTTACACACATGGCTGAGCTGAGGCTCCCTGCCCCGCCCTGGTAAGAGCTCCGTTCTCGCCGTCCCGCCCCGCAGCCGGCGCGGCACCCCTGCCACCCGCGGCGCCCCCCACCGGCAGGGGCCGGTGCAGCCGCCTGCAAACAGGTGCGGGAGCTGCGCCACCGGCCGGTACGGCTCGGAGGCGGCGAGGCCGGCCGTGCCCGGCGCGAGGCGGGCGGCTGAGGAGCTCCGCTCCCAGCCCGAGCTCCTCTCGTACCGCACCGCCTCCCTGCCTCCCACAGCAGTGCCGGTGCCTTCAACCCCACTCTCTTGCCCCGTCTCACCTGTCGGCCACCGCGCTCTCCTTCTTCTGCCCCGTAACGCGCGGGCAGCCCCTCCCGCTCGGCCCGGCCCGGCCCGGTCCCGCCCCTCCGCCCGCCCAAAGGGAGGCGCGCGGCGCCGGGGGGGGGGGGAGGCAGGCGGTGAACCGGGATAATACC
>JASSUY010006710.1:16924-37821 GCA_032466535.1 Forpus xanthops
AAGAAATTCTTTCCTGTTTGGGTGGTGAGGCACTGGAATGGGTTGCCCAGTGAAGTTGTGAATGCTCCATCACTGGCAGTGTTCAAGGCAGGGTTGGACATAGCCTTGGGTGGCATGGTTTAGTGGGAGATGTCCCTGTGCATGGCAGGGGGGGTTGAAAATAGATGATCTTAAGGTCCTTTCCAACCCTAACTATTCTATGATAGTGTTGAGTAAATTACTGTCATTCACACTTTGAAGTAGCCAAATGTTTATTTATTACTCTGCAATTACAAACTCTAGGTTTTTTTTAGTTCCTCAAGTTCCGAAAGGTCTTTGTTTTTGAAGGCCTTAGGCAATGGGAAGGAATAACATACACATAAATACATCTTATCTCAGCAAGATCTTGCCATGCTGTAGCTTTCAATTACTTTCTCATGAAGATGTAACTAGCAGAGACTGATGTGACTTGCCCATTCTCTGGGGCATTTTCAGTGTCTTGTATAGCAAATGCTTTCAGAAACAGTGACAAATGATAGTGGGAAGGGACCAGCATTATAATTAGCAAAACATTTGCATTGCGTTCTTCAATTCTTGCCTGTTCTGTATGTACATTTACTGATCTAAATACAGGTACATCTTCCTACAAAACTTTTCGCTGCCATTTTCACCAGCCCTGATTTCTCTGACTAGTTTATATACACTTAGTCCAATAATTATCTGGCACTTTGGCAGCAGCTTTCCCCAAATACCTTTATAAGCCTGTGGTTCTCAAGGGGTTTTGCTCTCAGGAGTGGTTATAAACCCAAAGAGCTCAGTTGGACAGGAGGAGCTTGCAATGAGAAGGGAAACAGAAATACAGCATTTGAGTCACTACTTACTGAGGTGGAAATTTCTTTTGAAAGCCTTCTGAAAAGCTCTCAGCATAAGCTGTTCAGAGAACACTAGGGAATTGTGGATTTTGTTGAGCAATGGTTTTGGAAGTCACTTTCTTCCTTGGCCTTGGATCAACTTACGTTCAGGCTGATCTCTGCAGGTACGCTGTCATTTGTACCCGTGCCTGCAATTGCTGTCAGTGGACCTTCATCTATGATGTTCGTTTTTCACTCTCTCCTCTTTCTCTGTGGTACCTGGACACATATCAGGACATAGACAAGAATAGTGGGTAGAGATGCAGAATAATGGCTTTAGGAGATTTGGTGTGGTTTCCTCTGTGGTGTTTTGTTTTGGCAGCCTATTGAAATCACTACTAGGTGGCTTTTCAAAGGCAACTTCAGAGCTACTGCCTTCATGCTGTCCTGTCTAGTCTTCATTCTGGGTCCTTGTTCTACAATATGCAGATCTTTGATGTCTACTTTTGATGTGGCTTTGGCATCTGAGGTTGTGTGAAGCTCATGTGATTCATAGTATAATGTGTCCTGTCTCCCCAGAAGGAGAAAGTCTCCTATGAGATTGCACTGTGAGGAGTTAAAGGAATTTGCATTATCAGATCACTTCTGGCAAGAGAAGTAGGTAAGGGTGTGCCTGTTTCATGGCTCTGAATGGGATATGGGTTAATTCAACTTTCTTTTCTTTGGTGCCCCATTTGAGAGGTAGGGCATGAATGCTGGAGTCCAGAAATCTACTTCATCACTGTGCCACAATTTTCAGTCAAATAATCCTGATTCAGGCAGTCATGAACTGGGACCTGTGGGTTCTTAATGAACAACAGTAAATTCTGCTTGTCCTTAGTTGAGGGAGATTGGCTGGGATCCCTTCCCCTTGAGACATGGTGCTTATTCTGTCATCTAAGCAACAGTCTATCAGCTAGGGATTGGTTGTCCTACATTAAATCATTTTCCAACTGCCTATTTTGCTTCTATTAGCAAATGAATAGTAATACAATTTCCCTAGTTTATTTAATTGACTTGATAATACTGTTATCAGAATTTCAGAAGAAAAGCTTTACATATTGAAGTCTGCAGGTTGACCTTTAAGTCTTTGTTCTTTAGAATGAATTTGCACTTTCTTGCTGGTGGCTTTAATTCATTGATGCATCTTAATGGAAAATCAACTTTCTTTTTCTCCCTGAAGATCACATTTACATTAACAAAGTGGAAAATTATATTTTAAGAAAAGATTTGCTACCAAAATGAAAACAGTGTCTTTGTATGCCCTGAGTTTCAGCACTTTAAACAGTTTTCATTAAAGAAAGGCTCATGATCTCACTGTGTCTTTTTCTCTTATTAACGTCTGGTCTATTGCAAGGAAGTAGAAGATGATTACTAAACATTATCTATTTTTATTTTACAGAACACCAACATAATGAGGTGTGGTCTCCATCCTTAGTTTTAAAAAGTAGCAAGGCTGAATGGCTTATCCTCTGTTTGTTCTCTAAACCCAAACAAAACCCAAAAACCAACAAACAAAAAGCCCTCAATATCCTTCTCTTTTCTGATTGGATTAGGATGTGTAATATAAATCTTAAAAAGCCTGCAGCAAGACTGCCAAAATGCTATTCTGATGGAAGAGTGTAATTATAAAATCTATACCACTAAGTGTGCCACTAACTTGAAAAGAAGAATGAAATATATTTCTGTCTAATCTGAACAGCAGGGGTCAGATTTTGTTTTTAATGCTAAATGCTCTTGGCTGAGACTGGAATAAAGTTGCAGCGGCTGCAGCAGTAGCAGGAAGCTTGTGCAAAGTTTGAGACAATGCTGCTTCTTTTATCTGGAGTCCTTCAAACTGGAGCAGCTTTGCTCTTCCTTCTCTCCTTTCCTTCCCACCTGTGCTTTAGCCTACATCAAACAGCTATGGACCATCAAGTGGATATTCTGGGGATGAATAAACATCAAGTTCAGCCCTCTTTCTTCTTAGAGTGAAGCTGTGACAACTCAGTTTCCTTCTAATCTTGGACCACAGGCATGCCAAGGCCTCTCTGGACCCTCCTCTCTCTCTTCCTCATCTCTAATAGAGAAAATGATTTTATCATATATGATTTATAATCGAAACGTTTTGAGAGATGTGCGTGGGGTGTGAAAAGAGAACAGATTATGAGGAGAGAGGAAATTTTGGAGCTGCATGACTTCTAGAAGAAAGCAGAAAATGTGATGTTGGGGTATCAGAAGTATTGTTGTGGTTGGGGCCAACAGAACAACAGACAAATCAGATGTCTTGGCAAAGAGGTGCCTTTGAGAAACACAGGGTGCGGATTTGGCTCTAGTGCTGGTGTGAGTCAAGCTCCCCTGCCTGCAGCAATGGATTAGACCTGCGGAATCTGTGGCACCCACACTTACATATCTGTATCTAAAGATATACATAGATATATGACATGCATGCACACATACGCAAGTGCTTTTATGTCTATTTACCCTGTATTGTTGAAAAGAGGTTGCTATCTTGTATTTGGCCGTACTCTGCATGCTGTACGTTCCACAAGGCCACTTCTACCATAGTGTTTAGGAGAAACTGGCCAACTGGTGATGAGTAACAGGCTACTTGCATGACTGTTTACATGGCAGGAAGAAACAGTTGCTTAATACTACCTGAGTCTTCATACCTCTTTTTCAGAGTTGGTCTGGTTGTTTCTTGTTTGGCTTTTATCAAGGTATATATCTCAAGGTTTTCAATTAAAAACAAAACCAAATAATTTTGGAGAAATTTAAAGGGAAATATATTTGTCGTTTGGTGAAATGAGTCCCAGATGAAAAGTGTTCTACAATAGATATGTTTCTGGAAAGGAGCTAGTAAAATGATTTCTAATTCTTGCCAAGAACATTTTTATCAACAATGCCTGATGCAAAATGTTTTGTAGTGTGCCTTTTGGTAAGCAATTATTTTGAAAACTAAGAAATTTGTAAGTATTTTCTAGTTTTATGACAATGAAATGCTTCTTCTTGAATAGTACTGGACAGAAACTGGAAAATTCCAGTCCCTCCACATCTGCCATCTCCTGTACCCCCTTGGAATTTAACAGCAGGCATTTTTTAAAGTAATTTAAACTTCTACCATTCAAAATAATGTCTGGGGGAAAAAAAAAGTAAAGTTTTGTTCACTATGTGTGAATTTAAAAATTAGATAAGGCACATCTTCTCTTTGTACTCAGGTTAGATCTGCCCTCTTTCCCTCCCTTCCAAAATTATGTGTCTATGTGCACTTGTATGTTCATCCATAGATACATGAGCGCCAAATATTTTGACAAGTCCTGTCTTGAGACATATGTTTAATATACATATTCTACACATATATCTAGAAATATATACATGTTTATAAGATTTAAAGTTTCTGAAAATGAGGTTGTTGGAAGGCTTTGCAGTGACTAGAATTAAAATGGAAATACATAAACATAGACCAATTCCAGTTTGTGCTCAGCACTCAGCGTGTCTGATCCCACTGTGCTCCTGCTGAGCACTGGAAGAAGCCCAGATAATCTGTTTATCACGAATCTTCGTGAAGTTCACGGAATGAGCCAAGATCCAGCAGACCAGCTAGAGGAGATGCGAATGGACTCGTGGTAGGTTCTGCTGTGCACAGCCATTCGAAAACAGAATTGCTGCAGCAGCCAAGAGACTGGAGATGGTTTGATTTCAGGCTCTTCCAGGGCAGATAGCTGGAAACATTTACTGGACTTAAGCTTTAATGTTAAAATCTAAACTCCCCTTCTGAATATTTGACATTGGAGACTTCTAAGGGATGTGACATTCTCTCTGTCTGCAAACAGACTGATGGAGTGTCTGAATTCAGACCCTGAGATAGTGTCTTTGCTTTGAGCTGCTGGAGATTATTGACTCTTGAAGTTCCCAACTGTGAAGATTTTATTTCAGCAAAAAAGACTTTTTATTTATTTATTTACTTATTTATCTTCCCCAGAACTTGAAAAGGCAAGAACTGTTCTACTTGTGAAACAAGCAACCAACTTTCTTGTTATTTGTCAAAGTGATTTTATTATCTTACTGCACCACTGCTTCCAAACAGCCTTACAGGCATCATTTAAAGTAGTGAAGTATTTGTCAGAGTCAGAATGTTCCTGGCAAGCCTAAGAACTGCTAGATTAAGAGCTTACCCAACAGCCTGAACTATTATTGTTTATACTTTTTAGAAACACATCTAAACCATTGTTACTGCCACCTCCCACAGATGCCAGTGCAGTAACTTCCTTAAACTTTTCTTGCTATGAGGTTTTGAAACAAAACCGTACCACATTTCTCTGGACTTTAAGAGCATTATGGTGTTAACACCAAGTGTAAATTAAAATAAGAATTTTGGGGTAGCATTCTCATGTGGATATTGTATGTTGCTCAGGAAGTTGTTCAGATTGTGACTAATTTGTCCTTGCTGAAGACCTGTCCCTATCACTTTCTGGAGGACACATATCAGAGATTGACCCTTCCAGGTCTTATTTATCTTGGTTAAAGTCTCACGAGTCATTGCTTTTAAAGTTTGGGGCTTCTCCCTCCTCATGTCCCCACTCCTTGCCTGGCTGGTCCCTGTGCTTGCAGCTGCCTGTAGATGGGGCTGCCGTTCCACGTAGGCCGGGACGCAGCAGCTGTCCTACAGATGTGTACAGATGTGGTACAACTGTGGTGCACATACAGTCTGCGCTGAACTGCAATGGCCGGCAAGTAAGCATCTCCTTTTAGCAACTTAAGCGATGCAAATTGACCATAGTTTTAAAATACTTGTTTTATTAAATGTTTAAAATAACATAAACATCGTATTAACAATTTTATGGCTGAGGTTCTCATAATTTGTGACTTTACCATTTTTATCTGATTTGAGAGCTCAAAAGATTACATCTTAACATTAGAAACTCTGTAATTAAGATTTATAACAGTAAGTTGTCTCATAGCTAACAAGAGAATAGAAATAGCAGATAGAACCATATAAACTTTGGACAGCGGGAGAATACATATTTTATTATAAACTGGGGTCTGCCAAGATTTTGTAAGGACAAGAAACCTTTTATCAGTAGTTTCATGTTAATCTGAACAAACCACTAAATTCATAGTAGAATTTTAAGCAGTAAAGTGGGATAGTACATCTTTAATTATTCCCCAAATATGCTTTTTAAATTATCTTATTTGTTAAGTACCACCTTCATACCAATATTTAGCACCATGTAATGGGATATTCACCATTTAGCTTCTGGGGAATGTACAGTATGTTATTCACTCTGCACTAGAATAAAGGGTCCAATTGTTATGAAAGTTCATCCTTGCTTTCTGTGGTAGAACGTCAGTGCTGGAAGAGCAACAGCATGCTTTTGACCATGAAGCTGTAGCTTATTTACAAACAAAAGAATGTCCCCCTCCCTCTTTTCCCAGTTGCTTATTCATGATGATGATTTGATTAATAGTACTACAGGCTGGGTTTTTGCTACACTGGAAACTAGGGTAGGTTTTAATCACTTTGTCTTAAATTGAACTGGACCAGTGCATATCAAACAAGCACAGCCTGGCATTTCAGTATGAGCACTTTTAGCATCTCTGTATGCTGTATGAGAATACTGGTGCTGAAAGATGTAACTATACACACAGGCACATATAATCATGTTTTCTTAGAAAATGGAAAATAACACATTCTTGAGGGGGTGGGTAATGGACCAAGAACGTGTAATATACCAGGATGTCTGTTAACCGCCTCCTACCAAGAAGGAATTGTATTTTCTTAACAAAGTTATTTGGATAGAGGGTGTATAAGTGGGAAATTTTGGGTTTTTTTGGTAACAGACATGCTGGAGAGAAACAGCTTTGGTTGTCAGTCAAAAGGCAGTTTAAATTCAGATTAATTTTAGGGATTTGGTGGCTTATTTTGTTACTGCAATTTAATTTTAAAAAAGATACTTAATTGCAAGCTGATACCCACTGCTCAGTGACAGTAAAATGATATTCAGTGTTTCATTGCTTCGCACAGCGGCTCATAGCTATAGCCTACAGAGTAGTATATATGCACAGTATTAACAAAACATTAGTACATTGGGTTCAGCAGTGGTGTTATTTCTGAAGCGACACTGCAGGCTTCTGACACCGTAAGGGGGTAGATATGCTGCAAGTTCATAGGGAGCAAATAAATAATCCCATTATACAGTCTTGTGGCAGATGTTTTATTTTGTGGCTGTGCAGAATGACTGCCAATATTGTTCTCTATGCTGCCTGCTAGTAGCCGGGGGAAGGACGGAGGAGCTTTTTAGTTCATAGGTTCTATTACAAGAAACCAAACTGACAACAAAATGCTGATGGAACTCTTCCCCCTACTCTTTAGGAGGCAGAGTCTTGTGAGTCTGGCAGCTCATACTTCTCTGAATCCTTGAGTCTCCCTTACCTGGTTGAACTGGATGCACTGTGCCTAGCGATGCTTCTGCTGTCTGTGAGCAGAGGCTACAGGAATGCTCCTCCTACTCCCCTCTCCTCCAAATAACACTGACCATGCTACCTCTGTAGGGGAAAAAACCCCAACCTTGAGTCCTGCTTCAACCTTATAGGTATTAAAAGCTCTAGCCTTCAGCCATGAGTTATATCCACTCCTGTTTGTGTTAATTTGTGCACCACAGGAGGTCCGATTTAACTAAATGCAACTGTAATTCTCTTCTTTTGTCAAAGCTTGTGAGTATACATGAAAGAGTATGAGAGAATAAGGAAGAAAAGAAGTGGCTGTCACTCGGAGTTTTCTTTGAGATATTTTCCCCAAGGCTTGGGTTTCTTCAGAGCACATACAAATACACTGAGGAGCACACATAAAACATCAAAGATAAGTTACTGCTTGAGGTGAGAACAAGTTCTTATGCCAGTTCTAGCTCTTCATGATGACAGTCATGACTGGCACCCAAAGGCCATGTCCATGCATCAGTCTGTGCATTGATATTTTCTGAAATATTTCTGTGGTTTGATCACTGGGAAACATCTCAAGCTACAAGAAAATGGATTAAAGATTCAGCTTTCACTGCATGTTACGTCTGTGTTAAGAAAAGCTAACAGTTTGATCCCCCTCAGGCAAGGACAGAGCTCTGAAGCCAGCTGCTGGCAATGCTGTGTGGGCTATGGAAGGTCTCCAGAAGAGCATATACCATCTGCAACAGCTACATAGCCGTAACATCCCAAGCAGCTCCTGCTGTTCTTTCAGGGCTGAGTAGCAGCTTTGCTGTGGCTGTTAACTTTAGAGCTTTAAAACGTGGAATCACCATTGTTCTGAATGAAACTGGAAGCATCTTTCTGCATACACAGCAAACAGGTCCAGGTATACTCAGGTGAGCAGATACATCTCTGACTTGTTTGGACAATACAACCTGTGCGAATAACTGTGAATGACTACAGGCATATGTGAGGAATATGTGGCACGACTAGCACTGGGAAAGGGAAGGCAGGACACTTTACTCATAGTAGAACAGACTGATGTAGACCAGATCTTGTAGGTGTAGCAGGTCTGCAGTATTTGACTTTTTTTCATGAGATCCAAGCTTTTGTCATGTGCATAGCGTAAGACTTACGATTCCTTTAGCTGTTGCTTCTCTTTGTCCATAAGGCAGGCACTTAAAAAGACTTTCAGGATATGAATTAAAATTATTTCCTAGTTTTTTTTTAATGGATGCTTGTTCAGAATAATCTACAGTTTCGGTTTTTTTTTTTAGGCTTTCATATGAGAAGACTGGAAGCTGGCTGATGATCTGATTATGTACTTGAGGGAATGCAGTCTTTCTAGAGGAATCCCTACAGCAACCTGCCTCACCCCACCAAGGTTGCCACACTCCCTGCGCAGCCAACTTAACAAAGTATAATGCAAATAACCTTCACCATGTACACTGCTGTAGAAGCACTGTATGTAAACTATCTGGTCCCCAGCACCCAAACCCATATCTCCTAGTTTCCCAGGCAGTGACACCTTGCTAATGTGCAATGCACAGCACATACTGCCAGCTTTCTGAAGTTGTAAAAAACATAGCCAACAACCAGCATGGTTTAATTTTGAATGTGTATTTTCAAGGCAAAAGCTTAAAAAATGTGCATCTTTCTAAACTGGGTGCTTGACATAATTAAGCATAGATCAGAAGTAATGTGATATACAGAGAGGCCTTTGCTAGGGAGTGCCAAAGTCTTGCCACTCTGGACAGCATGTTTCTGGTCAGATTCTGCTGCAGGCCTTTGGCAATTGCTAGAAACTAGACATCTAGGGCATACGGAGGAAGATGAATTCCTTGTACCTCAAGAAAGACTTGAACTAGCTTGAAGACCTAGGATATAAATATACTGTCATCATAACTTGTTCATGTCTTCATTGCCAAAAAAAAGTATAATTTTTTGAAGAATGCCAGCCTTGTAAATACTCTGCTATTCTCAGCTCTCAAAAGAGCAACTGTGTCATCTTTTTGTGATGTAGCATTACTTTTTTTCTGACAGCCAGCATGACACAAAACTAGAGAAACTGGATGCTGCATCATTTCAAAACCTAGCTGCTTAAAAGTCTGATAATCTTAAAGTGCTTTTTCAGTGTTATCTTAATAAAAAATATTCCAGTATTAGATTTGACTTTGAGAATCTGATAGCATGATAAATTTGTTGCTGTTGCACTAAAGCCATTGTTGCACTAGCTACATTGAAGAAGGCTCTCTTTCTCTCTCCTGCCCCCAGGAGTTCATACTTCACGAAGTGAAACAAGTATCTCCAATAGCCATAAGCATTAGGAAGTCCTTGGCTTCCTTTCTAAACTGCAATGTAGGACAAAATGCATTACCTTCACAGTGCATGACTGGTTTTACAGAGAAGTCATAGAATTGGTTAGATTGGAAAAGACCTTTAAGATCATTGAGTTCAACTGTTAACCTCAATGGAATCAGATTTCAGACATCTTAATTCCTACGGACTGGAGTAGCAGCAGAACTGGCCTGATGAGACTTACTCCATACGTGTCTTTTTTTACTCTTTTTCGCCAGGGGAAGTGATCAACTGTAAAGTGATTTAGCTGTAATGAAAGCATGAAGAACAGTATCAGGCTGGTTTTGAGCCACAGGACGAAAGGTTTTCTGCAGACAAAACCAAAGGGGAAAGAGACCTACTCCTCAAAAACAATAGTTTCTGAATTCTTCTTCAATATTTTAAGAAGCCTTCTCTTCATTCTCAAGAGTAAATAACAGCGATTTTTCAAGCCCCCAAACTGTCCCAAGCAAATGTGGTAAATGCAAGAGCAAGAGATTTTTTACAGACTGCAACCTTAACCACAGAGAGAAAAAATACCTCTCCATAAGAAAGCAGCTTGTGAGTGAGTAGAGTTAACCCGGTACATGGATTTTATGTGTGTCTTCAGTTATGGCTTGAAATCAGTCCTCAGTAACAATATAAAACAAGATCTGAAAACTGTTCAGTGTGATCACTGACTTACTGAACTGACCTTTTTCCCACTAAGTTTCAAAAAACTGAAAAGGTAAAATCATGATTTTCAATAAGGTACCATTTCACTGAATGAGAATGAAGGAATAGCCTCTTTAGGAAGACCTCTTACAGGTTAAATTTCCTTGGCTGGGTCTTCCCTGATAGTATCATTTTCTTTCTAAGTCTGTATGCTTTAAATTTACCTCTTCTGAGGAAGGAATGGAATTAAGGTAGCCTAAGTAGTACATGGGAAGAGACTGACTTTGGTTAATCCTTACTCTGCTCATCAGACTAGATGAATGGTTCCAGCTTGACCTGTTCCTAAAGCTTCAGTTATGGCTTTAAAAATTGGCCTGGTCCTACGGAAGAAAGACCACCATGTATTAAAGCATTAGTTGAAATTAAAAAGGTGAACAGTAAATGCACAATAAATGCAGGCTGCTGTTGGATGGATTGGATTTTTCTGCTACTTTCAGACCCTGATGCCCATAGTTGCTGATTAGAGATGGAGGGTCCTTCTGAAAGAGGCTGGTTGCTGATGGATGGCTTCAGTGCCTGAGGGTGCTGGATGCCCTGAAGTAGGAAAGGAACTTGTAGCAGAGGCTCACCACAAAGTACCAGATGTTTCGAGCCATCTGTGACCTTGCAATGAAGATGCGCCAGATGATCACAAGAAGGGTGGTGTTGAATGCATATCGGATGTTCCTCAGCCTGAGAAAGAGAAAGAGGCATCTTATGGAGGAAGACAAAAACAACAAAGACCTCACCAGATTGCTTCATTTGCTACAGGTAATTCTGTAAGAAATCCTGTATACAAGTGGCCCTTGGGCTTTTTGCCATTCCTATTTTAGTGAAGACATCATGCTTAAGATGTCCCTGCCAATGACAGTGTTGATGTTTTAGTGTAGTGAATAGTCATTGGTATGGGTGGAACATCTGTATTGTAATTCTCTCGTGTTTTGTGCACTCTCAGTATGACTGTTGTTCTGGTTTGAAATAAGCATTTTTATCTTGTGATAGTCTAGGCCCAATACTTTGTATTTTGATTTGGTATATTGGGTCTTTACTACTTTGCAGGATTGGTAGCAGGCTAGAGGGCCTTTGCAGGAGATGATGAATAAGGTTCTTCCACTTGGGTAGAACCTTGTTTTTAATGTTCGGAAATTACTCAATAGTCAGAAACACTCTGCAATTTCACAGTAACTGCAGCACTAGGGTTTTGAGTGGGGTAATTTACACCATATATTTAAATGGTATTACTGGATTGTTAAGATGTTAATCATAGATCTAATAGGTTGGAAAAGACCTTTAAGATATCCCAGCACTGCAAAGTCCACCATGTTGTCCTCTTTCTGTCATGCAAAATTTCTGCAGTTCTTCAGTTCTCACTTTCTCAGTGTCTGACCAAGAGAAGAAAGCTTCGTAGCTAATGTCCCCAAGACTGGTTTTATTTTTGTAAGAGCCTTTCATTTTTTGGTGATTTTTCTCACTGCACTATACAACACTGCTTGTTTGGAGGTTCTTGTAAATCCTTTAAAAATTACCCATGAATGAAGCATGTGTTTAGGATTCCTTGCTACACCAATGGACTGTTTTATGCTTCTAGCATTTACAGTGCACTAGAACGGTTTTCTTGGAGGAAGCAACAATGCTCTTAGGCAAGAGAGCTGCTCCTTCTGCTGTTGCCTGTACTTCTCAGTAAAAGGGCTGGAGAAGACAGGAAGAGCATAATCTTTAACTGAATAGAAGGATAATCTCAAATTGCTCATTCTGGCTCTCTTAAACTATCACCAGGCATAAGCAGAAAAACTTCACTGATTTTGAGAAGTTTTGCCCATTCCTCCCAATGAATTAGAAATTTCAATTTTATAACAAAATTTAAAATCATACAAATGCTTGAAGTTTTTATGCAATTGCTAAAAACAGCAAGAAGCTTAAGAAAACCTAAATCTCACCCTTATTTTTTCATTATAATTCTAAATGACCAAGATCATCTGAATTCATGTATTCCTTTTATGCACTGTAACTTCGTTACTTGGTCATCTGCTGGGAAGACATAATATCTAGCCCCAGATCATTAGTGTCATAATGTTTTTCTTACAGGATGGAAAAATAAAATCCTGACAACCCTCTGCTATGAGAAATAAGCTATGCTGTGTTATTCAACAATAATTATTGCAATGTAAGCAAAAGAATTTTCCTCAAAAGCCACTGAAGGTAGCCAGGAGCTCTTGTCCCTGTCACAGGGTATGACTTACCTTCGTAAGTGCTGCTTTGCTGCTGGAATGCCAGCCATGTCCTCATTTAGCAAGTACTTCTTAGCACCTAGGCAATAGCTTTCAATATATTCTGACCAGTGCAGCTGCCGAACATCAAAGTTGTATAACTGGGATTTATAAACAAAGAGCAGAAGTTATATGGCAGAGTTCAAAACAAGATCACTTTAAACACTTCGCTGACCTCTGTTCCTGACAAGGCCCTCTCTCTGAAGCTCTTAAAGCCACCAAGTTTCCAAGAAGACACGACTACCAACATACTATATTTTACAGCTGTCCATTAATGTCTTACCCAGATAGGAACCTGGACAAAGTAAGCAGAAATTTAGTGCTAGCTGCCAGAAAATAAAGTTAAGTTTGTCCTTCAGGTGGCAGTTTTTGCCTAAATACATGTATCTGTATACACACACACAAAATTGTGGAAGAAAAATGGCATTCCACTTAGGTAGATGGATTTGTATGAAAACCTCCACGCAGTTTTTAATATGTCACTAGAATTATGTGTAAATAACTTAATTGGACATTGCAACAAGAGGTGCCTCCGCATCAGTATGACTCTCTCCTGTGCTGTATTCTCAGGAGCTAGATCGACAGAAGTCTAAAAAATCATTTACTCTGGTGTTTGGCATGAAGATATCTCATTGCAGAGCTGATTACTCCAGTTAATTTCAGATGCTTATGCTGGAAAAAATGTTAACAAGCTCTCAGGTACTTTTCTGTCCATTAAAGCAAAGAAAGCATTTGTAAAGAGGAAGTGGTTTTGTTGCAGATTTTTTTACTATTATCATCATTATCATTATTATTATTTAATAAGTGAGTGAAGTGAATGGCATTTCTTATCTTAAAAGGGTCTTAAAAGGGAAGATACTCAGAAAAATACCTTCCTTTCACGACCATTCCAATCCAGGCTTAGGTGCAAGAGCTTTGGTATCAGACCAGCAATAGCTTGAACAGGGGGTACTAGCATCTATGTAGATCTTGGTGCCTTTGTCAAATATGTATAGACATGTTATCTGCCCATAAACTCTCTGGCTTGAATACTGCTCACAGTGCAGCAGTGGTAACACTGGATGCGGTACATCTCACAATGTTCTCAGCTTGGTAAGCCTGAAACTCTTTTGAGCTTGCACCAAGTCCTTGATGCTGTACTTTTTTATTTATCTGCCTCAAAACTAGCTCCTATTATAGCATTAAGGTTCCCTCTACATCTGCTGTAGTGACAGCAGTGCCACTGCCTTTAGAAGTTAGAATTCACTGCATGGGCTTCCTCTGCAGACTAGGGAAGAAAACTCTTGATTCTGCTACTGAGAGTCTGTGGAAGAATTTCATTATGTGAGTGAGACCAGTTTGATGTGAATGCCTAAATATCTCTTTGCAAGGACATACTGACCAAAGGTGCATTCAAACTTATTACAACGCTACTCTATTCCTTCAGCCTTTCCATTAGAATCCCATTCTTAAGGAGTCAGTAGTTTCAAACCTTTGACTACACAGAGCTTGGCATCCTGCAAATTAATTGCTCTCTGGGGACTTGAATAAAACAGGAACTTTTTCATATTGTTCAGAGTAAGATACTATGTGTTAATTAGATTTCCCTGTACACTGCCCATTAAAACCAATGTGGATGACAATGTCAAAATCTTTCAAGTCATTTCCATCTAGATCACCCATCACAGTGCCATGTTAACCAGAAAGACTTCAGTGATTGACCTCTCTTGGAAAGAAGAGCAATACACCTCAGGAAAGGACATTCTCCTGTAATAAATGGAAGGTTCCTGTTAAGTTTTTTTAATGAAACAAGGAGGAAATAAATTATTTTGGGTTAAAGTCAATTCCAGTTATCTGGATGTCATTTTAAAGTTCCACCATACACCAAAAAGGATTGCTGCAGATTAAAAGAACTGGAGATTAGTGATCCATATTTGCAATGTTCTTACCTTTTTGTCCTCTGTGTTAAGGTGACTCATTAACATATTCATATTCTCTGATGACCAATCCCAGGACTGGGTGGAAAAATACTGCAGGAGTGTCATAGACTTGTGCAGTCGATTGATAATCTTCATCATTCTGAAATAAGAGGGGTGCCAGAGGTGGATAGGAAGTCTGACATTATGCAAATGCTTTCAGTTTGCTCTGTAGGTGTTTTCACCAGACCAGATTAACAAACATTTCAGTTTCCGATGAGAACTGCACTGGTGCTGAGAACATGGCTCAGCAACACTACCTGCTCCAGCTGAGGTCTTGAGCCTACAGCTATCCAGCTTTTGTTTTTGGCTCAAACATGGGTGCAAAAAGGCATTTCCCAGGGCAAGACTGATGCCAGACTTACTGAACTAAACAAGGGTTGGAGGCCACATCTGTAGTGTATACCATGTGTGAGATGATGAGGCTGTCTGAACTAGTATGAAGTCTGCATAGCAGATAGCAAAACTCAACGGTATACTGCTTGCTTCCTGAGGTGACTACTTCTCTTTCTACCATGGGCCCATCCTTCTATGCTGTCAAGGTCACTCCTGAACAGCATCCCTTCCGTCTAGAATATCAGCCACACTACTCAGTTTGGTGGCATGCTTTTCATATTTTTGGGCTTCTTTGATATCTCTCTCTCAAAAAATAACTTTTTATTAAAGGGCACTCCCCTCCCTGTATAATATTGTGGCAGTTTCGACCTCAAAAATCATGCAAGTCCATTAGTTTTTATTTTTGGGGGAGTGGGTAGGGTGAGGTTTGAATGTCTTTCTGGAGTGTGAGTGTCCTGGTAAAGATGAAAGCTGCTTTGGGGGCAGAGCTGCTTAACAGGGACTTTGCAAATGTAGCTTCAGCTCTCATGTGTCTTTGGCCTTTTTTCTGTTACTCATTTTTCAGACAAAAGGGGGTGACAGTAATGCTGTCCCATCTTGCAGGATTATTTTACAGTTGTCCCAATGGTCATGAGTATAAAAGGCCTTTGGCAGTTGTGTGATCTACAGTGCTCAGTCAATTTTGAGAGACCACCACATTCTCTCAGACTGGATATGGGCAAGAGAAAGCATTAAAAGGCTGATTTCTGTGGAAAATAAAGCTGCTTTCATGAGAGGTTTTCAGCTGCCTGGAGGGTAACACAGTTGCTGTTGACAAATAAAAGGCAGCAGTCTGGGTAAGAATGGTGCCAGGCTGGGCTCTCGCCATGCAGATGTGACTGCCACAATGATAAGCACTAAGCACAGCAGAAGACGACACAATGAGTACATCAGTTCAGAGGAGAACTGCTCAGTTTACCCAAAGTGAATTGAAAGAGCACTAAAACCTCCTAGGCACTCCTACTCAGCATTAAAGTGCTTTTCATTTTAGAAGCAAAGCACACCATCAGATTAAGGGAACCTTCATTCTGAATAATTATGTGCACATTGATTGAATACAGTTTATCTAAACTACTTCAAAATTACCACAGACTAATCCTTCTCATTATGCCTGTGTAGGCAAGTACAACTGAGACAAAGCTTTGCGAATATATTAATACCTTTTAAGAACTTGGGAAACAAAAGTATATGACTAGACTGCAAAGATCTGAAGCAGCCCTGCAAACTGGTTCCCCAAAAGCCATGAGTGTATTTAAAGAGCTTAGGGGTAATGGAATCTGTCAGAAAAAAATTATAAGAGAATCAACTGTGTGTCCCTACTTCTGTTTTGAAAATAGGTTGTCCACGTGGCCTCCTCTCAATGTGGGCAGAATAAGTTGTGACTGTAGATCTATCCAAAGCAACATTTCTGGGTGGCTGAAAGTAAGGGTCAAAAAGAGAAGTGAAGCAACTTGAAGAGTTGTGTATGAAAACCATGTTTCGTGTTAACTGAGCGCAAATGTGACCACATTCAAAATACTGACTAATTTGGATTGAGTGGTCTACTGAAAAACATCAGCTGAGTAGAAACATGCTTTTCTGTAGCTTCAGAGAAGCTATGAGAAAGATTTCTTATAAAAAATCTAATTTTCCACCATGAAGGAAAAGGGAGTATTAGTTGTCACTTCACAGCCTTATTAGTTACACTTTGAAATGCATCTTGTCTTCTAGAAAGCTGTTGACTGCAATGATTTCTTTATTTGCTCCCATACTGAGCCTTGCATGAGCAGGTTCTCAGGTGCAACAGACTGCCCCAGGAGACTACTAATGATATAAAACACATTATTTTCCATGTCGTGGATGGATGTGCAGCAATAACAGTAAGCCATTCAGGGAAGCTCTACTACACATCTAGCGATTTATGTGAAATGAGCTAACACTTAAAGTAAGCTTCTCAGGAGAGCCCTCTGAAGCTAAAGGAGATGACTCCTGTACCTACCCTTTGGTATTAGCATGTGATAACCACTGATGTGAAGATGACCAGCAACTCCAGGCTGAGGCAGCTCATTCTCAGAACCTGGAGATACGCTCTCCATAACAGTGGCAGGCATGCAGGAGGCTGAAGGCGTGTGGTTTCTTACCTGGGCTTTCTCCCCGTGAGCCTCATGTACAGGTCATAGAGTATGGCTGGAGCCTTGTGACTGACAGTTATCCAGTACTGGTTTATCAAGTAGTTGGACGTCAAGTGAGCATTGGGTGTTCGGAAGGCTTGCTCCAGCGGGTTCCTTTTGAATGTGGACATAACATACTGCTCTGTAAAAGAACAGGCATTTAACTTAAAATCAGGGACTTAGTTGGGTACAACCATACAAACATGCTGGAGTAAAGCCCAAGTTACAGAGCTTAACATCTTTACCCTACAGTTCCACAAACTTCATAACCAGGAATTGGACAAGGTCATCTCATGCTCCCTTCTGGCATTAAAATTGATCACTCCATCTATCGCCTATTTTGAAACACAATCAGACTCTAGACTTAGCATCAGCAAACAAAATTTAATTTCTTATCAAAACACCAAAATGTAATGGAAAAAAAGCAGGCAGTTACAGCCTGAAACACTTCAAAACAAGGAACTGCAGTTCTGCTTTCACCTGCAGCATAGCAAATTGGTGTTAACATATCTTTGCATCACTGAAGGCGAATGTTGATCTGTTAGCATAAAACAAAAATGACATTTCTAATTTTTAATCTAATTTTCTAAATGGCTGATGCCAAGATTAGTCTGAGTCAGAGACCATGGTTTAGTGATGGACTTACACACATAAAGTGCTGCTTCTAAGAACTTTACTATATCCTTTCAAACCACATCTGACCCACACCACCAAATACCTTAGCCTGTGTTCAGATGGGCTCTGGATGCACAAAAGCAGCAAACTGTCTTAGATTTTTAACGTAAAAACTAATGATAGAGTAGTAATCTTTCATTCCCTTTTTATGCTGAGGCACTAATATGTTGTGTCTAATTCTGAGCTCTTGCAATGGCACAGAAGTGGCATCTAGATGTGCCTATCTAGGGCATTTACATATTGCAGAGGCTTAACAGAACTGTGGTATTTCAATATAAGACTATCATCCTAGAGACTGATAAACAGATGGTGCTCCTATTCCTGAGCACCAGTGAGCTCAACAAAGAAGAATATGTGGGCTTTTTTTACTTAAAAAAAAAAAAGAATTTGAGAGTTATGACACCAATCTGTGCTCATATTCTAGTTTACCCTCTAAGCTTATGTTACAAATAGAAAATCAGATGAAAATTTGCAAGTCACAAGAAACATCCAGATCATCCTCAGATAAGCAGATTCCAATCATAATATTCAGACAGTAGTCTCACATATCTGTGGTCGGCTCATTACTGCACTTCAAGTAGTGACTTTTGCTTGTTTCAAGTAACAGCAACTAGAGAAGATTTTTCAGCTGAGCTTAGACAAAATAATACAATTTAGTTTTAGTGCAAATTCATCGTTATTTTTTGTGTCCCTTATGCTGCAAGTTTAATGGCTAAAGACCAATTCTTCTGAAACTCATCTTGCAACTGACTGCCATTCCTCCTGATTCATGTAGCCACACTGCAATGGTGTGGTTATCTTGTGGTCGTCTTGTGGGCTGAGGTATGGAAATCTTATCCTTTGCAGTATGTTCTCTCAAAATGGCAAGGATTAGCTTAAAACTCCTACTTAAACTTTTCCAGGTAGTGTGCCTGTCAGGGAGGGTTCTCTGGAGCAGTTTTGCATGTTTTGGAAAGGTTTTTATTCCTGGGAATAAGCAGTTTGGGATGGGCTAGTAGGAAGGAAGCCACTGTCCTGGCCCAGCTCTTGGCAGAGTTTGTGTCTGTCAGAGCAGAGTGTGAGGAGTTTCTTTTCTCTGGGTTAGCAGCATGGCCGTTTACTACAATTATACTTTGTCAAAGCCATAGCTGGCTTAAATGTAGAGATCTGCTCTCAGTTTGGAGAGGGCTGTGTATCTGTGGTCATTCAAGTAGCTCATGGATCAGAAAAGCACTCTACTACTCATTCCCTTAAGGAAGCTTCTCCAAGAGTCACTTGAAATCCCAGTTTATTTATAAGCTCTCATCTGCTTATCAATATTTAACTTAATTTAGCTTCATTTGGTCACTTCATTCCATAATGGAACCCTACTAGTTAAACAGGACACCACTGATATATTTTGGAATTGTGATTGTTTTGATGTTGTCTGCAGCATATAGTTATAGCTCTATTTATTCAAATCCTGATGGTAATATACTGCAGATCTACTTTTCAGCTGTAAACCGGTTGAGAAAGTTTTCCTTTGCAACCATGTTAAAGACATTACTAACTCCCTTTTGTCTTTACATTACTGGCATCCTTCGCCAGGACTGCAAGAAAGAACTAACCAGTAAGTAGAAAACACAGCTCTTGTTATTCCAGATCATCAGCCTTTACACCAAATTCACATAAATCAGCAACATCCTTATCATCTTGGCTACTTGAGACTTGTAGCAGAAAATGCAGGTGTAGTAAAGGAGCTGCAGTATTATGCAGTGGCACTACTCTGGGAGAGAAGCACCTATGTCAAGAGCACGTGATATATCTGCTGAAAACTCAAGAAAAAATTCTGCAAGTCAGGAATGGAAGTGGTTTTGTTCTAAAATACATGCAGGAAGGCAGTGAGACCAACCTGAAAGACTTACTGGAAGTTGGGAAAACACTAGCATTAGGTGACTTGGAACAGTTAATGCTACAGGTGTTCTATACGAACCTCCCTCACCCTGGCTTGCACTGACTTAGTGCAATTGTTCTGTTTCCTCATTTCTGGATAGTGTTCAATTTCACAAACTGCAATAGTTTGTATTGGAAGGAGACAGACAGAATCAAACAGACAGACAGATTGGACAGGGAGGCAGAAAATCCCGAACTAGAATCATGCCATTCCAGGAGCAAATTCTACAGCTCCAACAAAGGTAGATTTAGCAGGAGGAAACTCACTCAGACACCACTCTCGCCTAGGTAGACTGTTAAGGATAAATTAAAAGTATGTTTTCCCATGCTGAACAGCATTTTAAAGACTGCTTTATGGTTTAGAGTAGAAATTGCAAAATGTACTTCACAAAGTCGTACCAGCAAGACTTCCATTGCAGCAAAGCAGAATACACTTCTTCAGATTAATACTCAGTTGTTTGACCACATTTTTGTAATAGCAGGGAAAGCAATAAGAAAGCCAGAAAAAATCCCAAGGAACAGCATTATTTGGAAAAGACATAAGTCAGTTAAAGGTTCCTTTTAACACTAGAGATTTGTCTGTATCTGGAGATCTGTAGAAAAAACTGTTTTACAATGGACGTTTAAGCATGAACTCTTAAGTAGACATTTATTTTTCAAATAATTACATTCTAGATCTCTTTCTCCTCCCTTCTTTCCTCCAAGCTCATCATAGAATCATACAATAGTTAGGGTAGGAAAGGACGTTAAGATTGCCTAGTTCCAACCCCCCTGCCATGGGCAGGGACACCTCACACCAAACTATGTCACACAAGGCTATGTCCAACCTGGCCTTGAACACCGCCAGTGATGGAGCATTCACAACTTCACTGGGCAACCCATTCCAGTGCCTCACCACCCAAACAGGAAAGAATTTCTTCCTCAGATCCAATCTAAACTTCTGCTGTTTAAGTTTGGATCTGTTACCCCTTGTCCTCTCACTACAGTCCCTCATGAAGAGACACTCCCCAGCATCCCTATAGATCCCCCTTCAGATACTGGAAGGCTCTTATGAGTTCTCCATGCAGCCTTCCCTTCTCCAGGCTGAACAGCCCCAACTCTATCATCCTGTCTTCATACAGGAGGTGCTCCAGTTTCCTGATCATCCTCGTGGCCCTCCTCTGCACTTGTTCCAACAGTTCCATGTCCTTTTTATATTGAAGACAACAGAAATACAAACACTACTCC
>JASSUY010006711.1:0-27203 GCA_032466535.1 Forpus xanthops
AAGTGTTGTTTAATATCTTCAATGATAACCAGGATGATGGGATTGAGTGCACCCTCAGTAAATTTGTGGACTACACCAAATTTGGTGGGAGTGTTGATCTGCTAGGAAGGTGGGAAGGTTTTGCAGAGCAATATGAACAGGTTGGAGTGGGTTGAGGCCATTGTGTGAGGTTCAACAAGGCCAGGTGCCTGCACTTTGGCCACAACAACCCCATGCAATGCTACAGACTTGCAGGAGAATGACTTGAAAGCTTCTTGGGGCAAAAGAACCCTGGGGTGTTGATTGATGGCTGCTAGAAATGAGCTAGCTTGTGCCCAGGCAGCCAAGAAATCCAACAGCATCCTGGGCTGTATCAGTAGTAGTGTGGCCAGCAAGGCCAGGGCAGTGATCACCCCCTTTACTCAGCAGTGGTGAGACTGTGCTTCAAATAGTGTGTTCAGTTCTATGCTCCTCACTACAGGAGAGACACTGAGGTGCTGGAGGGGGTCCAGCGAAAGGCAGTGAAGCTGATGAAGGGTCTAGAGTTAGTCTTATGAGGAGCAGCTGAGGGAACTGGGGTTGTTTAGTGTGGAGAAGAGGAAGCTCAGGGATATACCTTATTGCTCTCTACAACTACCTGAAAGGAGGATGTAATAAGGTAAGTGTTGGTCTCTTCTCCCAAGTAACAGATGATAAGGCAAGAAGTAAAGGCCTCAAGCTGTGCCAAAGGATGTTTAGGTTTGATATTAGGAAAGATTTCTTCACCAGGAAGGTGATCAGTCATTGAAGCACCAGGCTGCTCAGGGCACTGGTGGAATCACCATCCCTGGAAGTGTCAAAAAAAACATGTAGATGAGGCCCTCAGTGATATGGCTTAGTGGTGGGTAACAGTTGGACTCGAGCTTAGCTTTTTTCGTAACCCAGTTGATTCTATGATTGTATGATTTTTTTTTTTGATGAGAAATCTTTTTGTAATTTCAAAGCCAAAACACAGAACTCATTTTGTATCTCAAAAAATGGTCCTGGATTGCAAAGGGAAGGAACAGGAACAGATCAGGTAATAAATAGTACATATAATTTATAGGCTGAACATTTCCTTCCAGGGACATACGTCTCTCTCTCTGCTATCATCCACACAAGCAGAAGTGTAATTACTTCACACTACTGAAAGGCAGCTATACACAACCTCTGCCTCTCAACAAACAAACACCTCTGAAGTGGAAAACTGCTGGCAAAAGGAAAAGAGATTCCTCGGAACACTTGTGCCGTTTGCCATGTTACTTTCTGGTAGTCAAAACTTCTGCTTCAAGAGCATTCACCCTAACTTCAAAAGCCATGTGCCCTTCTTAATAAGGGTGCAGGAATCTGCCTGGCTTGAGGGACCCGAGGGCATTGCACAGAGAAGGAACAGCATAGGCCAAGTTCTTTAAAACTAATCGCTGCAGTCTGGCAAATTTTTGGCGTGCAGCCACCTCCAGCAGCCATTCAAAAATGCCAGGTGGCTCCGTCTTGCCAGCGAGATAATTTGGCAGAGATTTTGAAATGCAGCAATTCAAAATGAAAATCATCTGCCCTTTCCAAACAGAGCTGTCTTAAACACTTGATTAGATTTTAATCCAAAATAGATATTTTTCTGTTCAAATTAACTGACTGCAAAATAAGCCATTTTTGTCCTAGCCTGTCTGGCTGATTGTGTGTGTTCCTTGTGATGACTTTGTGGTATGTCTGCATGTTACCTTTGCTTAGGCATGGGCTCTGTTGTGGAAACTGGCAGGATATATTGTAAATGAGAATTATATTTTGGTAATCTCGGTAAGCAGGAACTTCATATTAATAAAAACTCTTGTGAGCCACAATACACATCTGCCAGCAGCTTCTTGCCACTTGGTATCTCATCTTCAGCAGCAAGACTTACTAGGAGAAAAAATCCCTAATCTGGGCTGCTAAATGTGAGTAGAGATAGTTGAAAGACTGTTAAAAACTTTAAGTTTGTTTATAAAATATTGAATAGTCAAAGCTGAGCCTGAACTAGTTTTAGAAGTTCTCTGATCTCAAAAATATTTCCAATCATGAAACTGCTCTAAGATTTTATTTTTGTGGGGTTTAGCATCAAACAATTTTATTCCCAAGTGGAAGACAACTTTTTGTTTCGGAACTGATTTACACAACAAAGAATTTAAAGTTCACAAAATCAATATCCAAACACATTTTAATTGACCTGACATTAACTGCTTTCACTTGCTTTTCTGTGTTGGTTTGTTGACCAGCTGAGGATGAGTGAATGGGAGCAGGTGAAAATTTTCAAGACTGAAAAAAATAAAGGAAGTCAAATAAGTAGGAGAATCTGGTCAGGGTAAATCAGCCTTTCTTCCAGTAGATGGCTGCCCAAGACAGTAAGATGCCGGTTGCTTCCCTGCTAGGGCCAGCCAGCATTCACTGTAAGGTACTAAATATCCTTTACCAGCGCTGTTGGGTGTTACAAGGCACACAGTTTACCCCACAGTATAGTACCCCTCTCAGTGCCCAAACTAAAGAGGTTTGCCAGAGGCTACCAGCCCATTTAGCAGACAAGGTTACCCTACTGCCCTCTAGCTTGGTGCTTTGGCACCTCCAAGTGGGCTCCGTTGCCCACAGGATGTCAGAGGAGCCTGGTGTGCACACACAGTATTCAGAAAGTGGCCCACCAAAAATGACTTGGAGGAGACAGAAAATCCCCACTGGCAATCTCACAAGATGTCCAACCACCACTGGCACTCCAGCCACCAAGCTTATTTGGAAGTCACCCTTCCTATTTCCTCCTACCTTCACAGCATACCCTTCAGGTGGCTCCTTGCAAGCCCTCAGGTCCAGGTTGGGTCATTTCTACCCTTGACTCACTTTTTCTTAGGGAAAGAATTCTTTCCCTAAGAAGTAGTATTCTGTATATTTGTTGAACTCCACCTGTCTGCCTGTATTCTTTTCCTACACCACCATGTGACTTTCCATCTAACCTCAGAGGAAGACACTTCAGCCTCTCTACTCAACTACCTACCTGAAAAACAGAGATAGCCATACCTAGAGGATTCACCATGGACTGAACATTATCAGGCAGAATTCATACTATTGAAAGGAGCTTTTTGCAGTCCACAGTACTTAAGTATCAGAGATTTACTTGGTTTTTCCCATGCAACAAAGCAAAACATATAATTGGCTCAACAACTTCATCATGGTTTTCACAATTACTGTAAGACTGAAAGTAATTCATCTTCATAGGTATTTAAAGGCCAATAGGGAGCTCTTTAGGCTTGTCTTCTTGCATAGCAGTATGTAATTTTTTTTTCTAGTAATTCCTCCACCAAACTCACTCATCCATGGTTTAGATGTAGCAATTTTCATCCTTTTTGACTTGCGCTTTTCAAGGAGAGGTGCTAACTTCTGTCAAGCCTCCAGGCAATAAAGCTGCCTTTTTAAGCTCTCCTTTGAGATCTCTTACAAAGAGTCCAGAGAGACTAATAGTCTCCTGATTAAGTTGATTAGACTATATTGTGTTCTCTGCTTCAACTATTTGCACTCTATCTCCAAAGAGCTCTCTTTGCTCACACAGACCCAGGCAACCTTACAAAAAGCAGTAGAACTTCTAACCCGATGTCATGTTTAAGGGATGAGGAAGCTGGAGAAAATGATTTTCCTCACCACTGGTTTAAGTATGCCACCCTCTGGACAGTGGTCTTAATCACCTTTTACAGACCAGCAAAATCTTGAGATAATGCTCAATGAGGTTCAATAGGTTGCAGGTCCAAATCAAAAGCCAACTGCATACATATAACATTTGAGTCCTGCTTATCACAAGCAGGAGCAAAATGCAAGCTTTTTACTACTAGCTCTATAGCCTGTTGCTGAAAGCAGACATGATCCTGTGACATGAAACACTGAAATTCATTCTCAGATATTAAAAGTCTACATAATCTGCTTCTACCCTTGGACTACTGATCACCTTTCCATTGTACCCACTGTAAACAGAGACACGTGAACTGCAGCACCAACCTAGTTAGAAGATGTGCCAACAGGCAAGGCTTTTGCCATTAAGGCCATGTTCCTATCTAATAAAACTTTCTACTTCTTGGATAATTATTTTCCCTATTTTAAGGTTTACGTTTTGCTCCAGCTGCCTTCTCTGTCTCAAAGCAAAGGAAGCTAGATAGTGCTGTGCAACAGAGGGTCATTGTTTTGGGGAGAATTGGATAGTGTATTTTGGAATCTACCTTGCACTAAGTCTTTTACAAGGAGGCCAAGGCAGAATGCAAACTGCCTTATACAGCAGGAGGCCACAAAACTACGTGAATAAAGTAAGCACACCAAGCCTCTAGATGGGCAGCAGACTCTATGAAAAAGTTTTCTTACCAGGGAAATAAACATGGAGTCCACAGTATTTCTTTCTGTCTTCTCCTACTAGCTTGAATCCTTACAACCCATAAACCAAGTAGATTGATTTTAAGGTTTAGTATTTATTATGGTGTTCCCAGGCCAGGTCAGACTATTCGTTCTTGAGTGAAAATTCTAGGGCTTTTTATTAGATGCTCATAATGGCATCTTACTCATACTTCTTGGAAGCAGTGAGCCTCAATGGGCAATTTTATATGTGATCAGATTACAATGGACTGAAATGCAATGAAAGTGTTGCATAAACCAGGCTAAAATTGAAAGCCTGCATTTCTAAAAGTGACTTATCTAGTATTTGGTAGACAGGGAAAAGAAGAAGAAAGATTCATAGTGAAGAGAGCATTGTCAGAAACATTTGTTCTCATGGAGAGCAAATTGACCAACACCCTGTTCTTAGGGAAGCAAAAAATGTCTTCATGCAATTGGACTGTGACATTACAAACTAACAATGTTAATCAAAGCACTCAGAGGTTAACAAAAGGAAAAAAACTGCCTGCCCAAATTTCATCCAACTGTTTTGTTTATGAGCATTGTGAGATGAAATACTTTATTGTGTGACATACAGTACATACTGTGACATGGCCACAGCATCATACCCCAGGCTCATTCAGTGTGCAGAACAGCTGATGTGCAAATTCCTATTAATTCTTTTTGTGCACTTTCTTTCAAGGGATTGTTCAGGCATTATTTGCAGTGCCACAGCCCAACGTTTTACCAAGTAGAAAGGTATTCATTACCTGCTGGAAGTTTCTGTGATGATGTATTGTACAACAGTTGTTCCATAGCCGTTATGAATTTGTCTCTCCAGTATGCCCCAGAGATGAGAGCAAGGGCACTTTGCAGAAGGGCAGCTGAGGCATGGGGTTATTGGGTGCAATATAGTTGATTGTTCTTCAGGCACTTTTGCAAAGTGTTTAACATTCTACATCATCATGCAAAGGGAAAACATAGAAAAATTTTCAGAGGTATAACTCATGTAGCATAATGTCTTTGCTCTGTAACAGAAATGACATTCCACCTAGATGTCCAAGTGATGATCCTGAGATGATCTTGCAGACAAAACATTCAGCAGCTGCTACTGGAGACTTCACATCCAACAGTGATTGACTTAAGGTTGCTCTAACAATGCTGATTTAGGTATTTCCAAAGCAAGCTTCCTTGCACAGGCCTGTCTTTTTTCTTCTGCAAAAGTTGAAGCAAAGCTGGAGTTTTCACATCCATTGTAGACACAGTTTACAGTTATGTCCCCCACCCCTGTATCCCCTCATACCTGCCTTTTGCCACCTCAGCTTCTCCCTCTGCTCCTATCAAGAGTCATCCTCCTCTCTTTACTGCACACTAGCTCAGATTTTCAGTCCCTATCAGCACTTCCAAACAGTTTTTTTCAGTCTGTGTCTTTCCTCCTGCAATCCAGTGTGACAGATCCCTCTGTTTTTCATGCAGCGCATTGAGAGGGAGCACATAAAGAGGAAGACCAGGTGTTTAAATTCGGCAGCTATGATCACCTAGTAGCCACAAAGCAGTGCAGGGTCTCCTCATCTCACAGTCCCAGACAATAAACCCCAGAATAATCCTGAGAAGTAGTTTATGGTCATGTCTACCCCCTCTTTTTGAGGAAGAACAAACAACCTGTGATGTCTACACCAGTAACAGGTTTTGAACTGCCTACATCTTATCAGTAACATGAAACTCTCTTCTATGCTGTGCCACCAGTAAATCACATAGCAAGACACCTTTTTTTTTTTTTTTGTAGCATGCGTTGTTAAGCTTCCTTTTTAGTGAGATCAGACTTATTATTGTTTTGGCCTCAGTATGGAATTCAATTCATTTAATAACCAGGATCTTTTCCTGGTTAAAGCAGGGCCAGGAATATCTGCCATAACTTTTTAATACTGAGTAGCAGAGAGAAAAGGATGAAAAGGTTAAACAAACTGTGTCAAAAGACTATTCAGTGTCTGACACTCAGTGGTCAAAATCTAGTACTGCAGTTAAAATCCTTCTGCAGAAACCCGTACTCCCTCGGAAATAACCCAGTTCAAAAACTACCCCATTCAATATACTAATAGAAATATTAAAGGAAACACCGTCTGCCATTTTAGGATTTTATTAGCATGTGATTTTAAGCTATGGGATCCGAACAGTGAGAATTAAAACCAGGATTTCTATTACAGGTAATAGAAACTGAATAGAAGGTATGAAATCCAAACATTCTAATTCTGTCAGAATTCATAAAATAATTTCTGTCTGATCCCGAACTATTGAGGACAGATTTTTTTTATTTCACATTTTTGTGTCCTGAAAAATACCAGTCATCCTACTGACATATTTTAATAAAACTCTGTGGTGGTTTAAACCTGCGACTTTGGGAAGTTTTAGGGGAAAAAATACTAAAATATTAATTTATTCCCTCAAAAAAAAAATACCTATCTGCAATTACTGAAGCCATCTTATTTCAAAATAAGCCATTAAATTAAAAAAGGCGGAAATGAGAATTACTAATAAACTTCACAAAGCTATTAAATTTGCTGCAAGAGAAAACAGAATGCCTCAGTATATTATTGTCAGGTAGGCAAAAAAGTCTTTTATAACATAACACAAAGTAGAAGTATATTTTAAGACAGAATAACAATAAAGATGTCCCAAAAGGCCTTTCACTGCATAGTATCAGAGAAGTTTAGACTTTGTTTTGCATCTACAGACCTACATTGAAGACAGGCTGGAACTGATGCCCAGTCAAAGATGGCAGAGATGATAACATGGTCTTCTGAGAATGTTACCTACACTGATTCACTCGCTACAAAAATTGCTGTGACCAAACCACTCTAGCCTAAGTGAGTAACCATGGCTGATGTGATGGGCACCAGAAATACAGCTGTAAACTTGCAGAAACCCTGCAGATTCAAGGAGTCTTATGAACTACTCCAAGGAGACAGCAGCACAAAACAAGAGGCAGCCCATACCCACTAGTGTCACATTTCATATAGGGAATACAGATTATCCTAGGGGGAAAAAGATCAAAAGAATTTGTAACCGAATGCAGGAGATTTAGGTAAATTCCTACAAAATTCCTTTGCATAGCAAGGAACAGAGTTTGGCCAGAGATATATAATGTTGTCCAGGAAAGATGTTCGAATATAGCCACAGGATATGTCAAACAGGAACTCCAAGAGATAAGTTTGGACCCTCACTCCATGAATTTATGAACTAGAATGTTCTGGATTACCTTCAGACCACTGATTGCCGGGTTCTGAGTCCCAGCCATATATGCCAGAAATAATTCTGTGCATCTTCAAAAGTCATGGGTTTTGCAAAGCAGGATTTTTTCTATCTCAGAAATCAAGCTGGTCATGAACCCTTTAGCATCTTCGTTAATGACCTGGACAAAGAGACAGAGTGCACCTTCAGCAAATTTTCAGATGATACCAAACTAGGAGGAATGGCTCTGCATTAGGAAATGTGCTGACAGCAGGTTAAGGGAAGTAAACCTCCTCTAGTCAGCCCTGTTAAAACCCATCTCTAGTGCTGGGACTAGGCTTGGGGTCCCCTGTGCAAGCATCTGAGAAGGGCCATAAAGATGATTCAGAGACCAGAATATCTGAAAATGGGGAAGGAACTGGCCCAAGTGCAGCCTGGAGAAGGCTTGGAAGGATCTTATCAATGCATATAAATGCTTGATGGAAGTGAATGAAAAAGATGGACTGAGGCTCTTTCCAGTGATGTCCAGTGCAAGAGGCAATGGACACAAATTGAAATGCAAGAAATTCCTCTTAAACATAAATTGAAGTTTCACTTTTTACCATGGGGTTGTTCATACACTGCCATAGGTCACCCAGAGAGGTTGTGGGGTAATCATCCTTGGAAATATTTGAAACTCAGTGGGGCACTGTCTTGAGTAACCTGCTATAGGTGACCCTTCTTGAGTAGGGAGTTGGGCTAGATGATATCCAGAGGTTCCTTTCGACCTCCACCACTCTGTGATTCGATGAAATGTGTGGCTTTGACTTCCCTCTGACGATGGACTTTCACACAGTCCTTTTGGTTCTGCAGTGCTCAAAAGGCAGTTAGTCAAGGCCAGTAGAAACAAAAGTTACAAGAAGTGTTGGAGAAAGAATTGTTCTTAGACCAGGAAACCTAAAGGATACATTACACCAGAAAAAAGGGGGGGGGAGTGAAATATATTTTCTTGAGAAGCTTTAGGTGTTTTCAGCATCCTGCAGAGACTATTCAGCACATGAAAGTTAGACTTTCCATGAAACATGTAATAAAATGTCTTTACCTTCACTTTATCTTATAAAGTATCTATATAAAAACCGTAGGAGAAGTAGGTCCTAGGTCAAGTCACTCAAGGTGAATCAGGCAAAGTAGAAATAAGAATAAACCTGCTATTTTTGTCTTAAATTTCCTTGTTACAAATAATAACTCAGTACCACTCAAAGGATGAGTGAAACAATTTCTTGACAGTAATATTTATTGTTACTCCTTATTAGGCATGACATGAGACCTTGAGCAGCAAAAAAAGTTACTCCTTAACATTCAAACAAAATATCTCTGTCGGTTTTCACTTTTCACTGTAGCTACAACATGAAAGGAGACAGTTTTATGCTTAAAGGTTTGGGTTTTTTTATATGAAAGGCCTGCAAGTGTGTTAAGTGCTGTATATCCTTAATCTCTGACTAATAAAACTGATGTAATATTCCACAATGTGCTATATGTAAGGAATAGATGTGAAAAAGAAACAGATGCAGAAAGCTTTACAAATATTTTAAAGAATTTCTAAATGCCTTCTGAAGACTGTAATTTTTTTTTTGTATGTGAAGTCAGGTTCTTACCCTTAGAAATCTATTCAAGTACAGTAATATTTCTTTTAAAAAGGGCTTAAGGTCTATTTCTTAAAAAACAATGATAAGAAGTAGTGATGTAAAATAACATAACATAAAATGCCACTAGGTAGGATCAGTTAAACTTTGTCTGTGTAAACCTTTTTGATAAATCAGAGGTCTTAATGAAAAGTCTTAATGCCCAAGTATTTTTGAGCAGGAAAAATGCAATCATGCAAAATGCAAGCGAACAGAATTCATTTATCAACCAAAACAGGACAAAAAAAGCTTTCCACAAATTTTTTTTAATTGATTTTTTAATTTTTTTTTTTTTCACCAACTTTTATCTCCAATTTCTTTGCGCAAAAACCTGGTATGAGGCACCCTATAGTAACCTGCCCATGATATATCATCATGTAGTCCTTTGGCTCTTGGGCCTAGGGACTAATAAAGGCCTCTAACACTTAGCCCTGGAGAGAATAATTTTCAAGATAAGAATATATATTTTGAGGAAAGAAATAATATCTGTAATTTCTTTTTGCCTTACTGTACCCTTCCAAAGGTAGTTGGATTATTGGCTAGAGAAAAGTGAGGTGATGAAAAAGAATATCACTTCACAATATGTCCTATTGCCACATACTTAAAATCAGACATACATATGTGCATTAACACCTACATATATATATATGTTTTATATTCTATGTATCTAACAGTACAAAACCAACCTTTTTCTGCATTAGGAATGAAAATGTGCTCTGCAAATCAGGCTATAGCCTTTCCAGCAACTGTTTGAAACTGAAGCTACATCTAAACCTTTATCTACCAGCTTCCGCGTCAAGAAAATCAAGGCTGCTGAAGTCTGCTGTGGTATCATGGGAATATGTTTGGAGGATGCTGTTTCACCAGTAGCTTTTCAGCTTGAGCTGACATTTCTTACTATTCATACCCATCAATGTCAAAAACTATACCAGGTTTTGCAGCAAAGTTTCTACATTTGCCTTAAAGGGTGTCAGTCAGCCTATGCTCTCTGCAGTTAGACAAGCTCAGTGGGCAGCAGGACTCCCAGCTGTGCTGAAATGCAGTCTGCACAAACACGCATGCTAGACACCTAACCATCCTGACAGCAGCTATACTCAGAGGAGGGCACACTTTTCCCCCACACTGCTGATGCTCTCCCTCCCTGTAATTGCAATAGTTTTTCACTGGAAGTAGGAGTTAGTGTTACTATGGTAGAGTGTTTTTGCTTGTTTGTTGAAAGGTGTTTAATAGTAAGCACAGGGTTGAATGAATGTGTCATCTCCCAGACTCTGCACACATTGAGCAGAAAGGGAAGCTGAGCATTCAAGCTGTTTTCAAAGTATGCCTCCTGATGATTACAGGGGGGTTGACTGGCTGCAACACCTCATCTCATCTCAACACCTTGTTTTGAATTCAGACCTTTGAAAGATAGATTTCGTAGGTGGGAGACATAATAGTAAAATTAAGATCTCAGTTTTTCAGATATATTTCTAATGCTGCTCCAGGCAGAAACTTAGCTTTCATCTGTATGTATGAAATTTCCAGTGAGTTGAGTTCTGTACCTTTCCACTCACCACAAATTCATAAGGCAGTTACATACCACCAGACCTGTCCCAGATAAACAATATAAATAAAAAAAAAAATAATAAAGTATACAAGGCCCTTACCATCGCTAATCAGAGGAAGAGAAATCAACAGCTTTCATCCTATAATTAGAGGTAGACTAATTCCAAAGTAATTAGCAAAAGGGAGCAATTAGTGTGATGAACAAGCAAAATTAGTCCACTTAGAAACTATCCATATAGTCACCATGTAACAGAAAATGAATTTTCAATACATTTTCATGGGAAACAATTATCTGAGGGCAACAAATAGCAAAAAGGGTTATCCTACTATGAGTTTGGAAACTGTGGTGACAAAGGTGACTTTTTTGCTCCTTCACCTCCTTCAGGAGTAAAAAGAAGAGGAATGTACTCATGATAAAGGAACACATCCAACTATATCCAGTTCAGGGCTGCTGAGGAGTAGATTTACTCAAGCTACAACTGAAACACAAATTTCAACACAACTTCTTCCACAAGTCATATCCAAACTAGGGGGTGTTTACAGTATGCATCACAGTCACCAAAAATCACAGCACAGTCCTCAAAAACTAGTTTATTGTTCAAGATCTCCAGTTTCTCAGTTTCATCTATTTGAACTACTGCTGTTGAACTCCACCATTCAAAGAACCAGCAGAAAGGATGAAAGCTTGAGGGCTTCAGAGGATGTCCTTTGTGCATGAGAAACTGTATGCAGTACAGCTGGAAAAAGGAAATTCTGTGTTTTTCTTCCATCTTATTTTTGTTATTCCAGTAGGAGGGGAACAAGATTTTCATACAGGAAGAATTAGGGCGTTAAAGTAATCTCTTCCATCTTTATTTGTACTATTTGTAGCATACTTATCTCGTTCCATTCTTTACTAATGCTACAGATTTACAGTGCCAACGTACATAATGAATGAACCGAATGCACCTTTAAATCCCAGGAAACTTTAGCAGCCTGTATCCACTAAAATAACACTGTTATTGCAACAGCTTTGGATAACAAACTCCTAACTGGACTGACAGGAGTCTAGTCTTTGTTGAATACCTCTGCTAATTATCTCAATACAGAACAAGCTGTTTACTTTAATGTTTATTTTCTTGAAACACAACAAGACTTCATTGTTTGAATTACTGCATAAATATGGAGCTGAGAAATAGTCACTGGTGAACATTATTCATGGATGTAGAGGTCTTAAATGATTCAGACTCTGATTCAGTCATATCCTCAATAATTATCGTCACAAAAGGGAACAAATTTTAAAGAACAAGATGTGAAATTAATGTTCTGAAGAATCTGTAAAACAAAACCTCTACAGATTTTTTCAAGTTCACTATGAATTGTTACTGACTCCTAATAGCTCAATCAGGAGTCTTTCATTTTTAAACAACCATGGTACATGGATATTTTTTTTGTTATAAAATCAGAAGAGAATGGTGAAGTAACTGGAAACTTTTAGAATTACTTTATATTAGTTTAGATCCATTAATGGTGCACTTCTGCTTTCATGAGAATATATGGGGTTTAAATCACTAGATTATTTTGTAGAAAGATGACTAATTCTGTCAACATCCAGAAGAGTCTTCACTGAGCCAAAACTTTTGGGAGATTTACTGTGAAGTTCTTTGGGACATCTACTTGAAAATTAGGAGCAGGTTTTTCTTTCTGTTCTTGACTTTAGTCAGCCATATAAGAGAATTTTCAAGTGTCTTTAAAAACTCCATCACATGCAACCTCGAAAGCAACAAACCTGAGATTTGGAATACATAACTGACAAATATTTCTGTCCTCAGACATGACAAAGGTGTTCTATAAAGATTAGCTTAAGAATTCTTTGGAAATCTTAGACATTTGAACAAACATCATGTGTTGCAGTCTTGTTTCAGAATATTTGACTTTGTTAATTGACTTTACCATGAGGTATTGTATTTTTCTTAGCCATGTCATGTTTTTCTACTTTTGGTTTTTCAGTCATGAAATCAAGAGTGTTCACAATACCAAGGCATGTAAAGCAGCCACACAGCAAAAGGTAGCTTAAGAAATTTTTTTGTATGATCTATTTGATGAATATTCCTGAATAACAAATATGGTTGTGCAGATTAATGAAAATCAAATCACAAGCCATTCATGGGTGAAGAAAGGGGCTAATGTTTTGACAAATGCTATCAGATAATGTTTATTCAGTTTTAACTTTGGTATTCGTTTGAACCTTTGAATATCTATAAAATCTGAGGAAACTTTCTCATTCTGCTTGAGGTGTGCCCAGGTCTAACAGAGTGATTCTATAATTAAGGTTTGCCTCATAACTATAAGAGATTAAACTAAATAACAAAATTACTATGTAGTATTATTTTATATTTGCCTAGATCACCAGGAAAATCTTTGAGTCACACATTTGACTAAATGACCTCCAGGTGTCCGTTCCAATCTACGTGATACTTTGATTCTATTTCCAGAGAAATCATGAGGTAAGTAATAGCATTAATCTTGCACCAGGATCATCATTTGCATCTAAACCTTATGTGTTCTTCCCTAGGTTTAATAAAGTTCTATCTGATTTGTACAGGTTGTATAATCATAGAAAATAGGGCTAAAAGAAGAAGGCACATGTAGTTTGTCTCCCTCCATCTAGTCCATGATAATCATTTCATTATGAGACTGGCACCTATAATAATTAAATAACGCAAGTTCTGTTAGTGCCATAAGATGCCACATGGGCGATTAAAGCATAAGTGCATTCCATGTAGAAAGTTTACTCATTTAATTTCATACATTTGGCTGTACATATCTTGATTATGAAAAGCTCAGGATGATACTAGATTTGTTTACTCACAAAAGGTCACTCTTTAGGAGCTGTCTACACCATTCAAGAATAATAACACTACAGCTACTTTCATTGACTAAGCAGAGATTTCTGATGACTGAAAAGGTGTTGGATTTGGGTGATTTTGGCTTATTGGTGATTTTTACTTTGAGAACATAATCACAACAGAAGCCAGAAAATACATGTCTTGATAATGAGGTAAGAGAGCAAGAATATATAAGGCTGGAGTGCAGGAAATGGGAAGAAAGCAGTTGCAATGGCTCAGGTGAGAAAAGTGGTAGGGAAAAACAAGTGGTGATAATGAGGCTGAGATAAAAAGGGGTTGCAAAACACTTGAGCCAATAGATGTAAAAAAGACTGTACTAAATCTTTGGCAAGGCATCTGGACGCTCCAGCATGTCTAATCATGAGACAAAAAAAATCATAAATGGTCTTATATACATATATAATTTCTATAATATGAGATATTTTGGGGGGGTTCTTTTTTGTTTGGTTGTTTTTTTGGCAGTTGTGTTGGGGTTTTATTTAAAGTTTTGGTGCCAGACCCAGGGTTTGGGTTGGTTTTTTTTTAGGTTTTTTTCTAGGGCTGGCACATCATTGAGACAATGGATCCTTCCTGAGAGCATCTGTGTGTTTTACCATTGTGTTCAGATGCAGGCAGATGTCATCTGTCATCCTGCTATCTCTGAAGACAGACAACACACAGGAAGATGTGATAAGCTCAAAAATTACAGAGTGAACAGTACTGCTCAGCTTCAGTTCTTCACCAAAACCATAAGCTATCCCTTTCTCCTGCTTTAGTTCCCTCCAAGGACTCTTTGTTTTGTACAAAGCATACAAATGTGTTGAGTGTGAAAGCTTCTAAATAGCTATTCTGCTTCTAAACTTCTTGGTCTCATCACATTTTGAAAATAAAATATATGCAATCTGCAGCCACTCTTCCAGGGATTAGAGAAAGGATAAACATTTGAGAACATGGTAGACTTCTCTGCAAACCATGTCAATTTGTTCATGGATATTTTTAAATTCAATTCAGATTCATCATTTTGAAAAATCCTAATTTTTTTTTTGTTTGCACAAAACTGTTGCTTTTCTATTTTAAATGAAACTACAATGGATCAGTAGCCATAAGGTTTAACAGATTCCTAACAAGAAGTTAAGCGCTGTGTATTTTTATTCAAAATTCCCAGTCTAAGTATATCCAGAAAAGATACACATTGGCCAAGTTTCCCAAACCAGAATTGCAGACCTGAACATTATCTAAAGTTACATCATTGTAATGTATTCACTATCCAGATCCTGTCATCTTATTCTCTCTTCCCATTCTGAGGTAGTCAAACAGTAATTCCAGATTTAAACTGTTAGTAGGGAAAGCATGGAATTTACATCTGACACCACAATTCAGTTCTTCTTTGTGCAACATCAGAAATTCGCACCTAGAAAATGTGGAGTTAGAAAAAAGTGAAGATTTTCATTGTGAAGGATCTTCGACCTTAAATATTTATTCTTAAATGAGTGAATTGCCCATCTCTTTTAGACATCAGAAAAAAACCTTGGACTTGTACCTTTTGATCAGTTAATGTAAATTGAATATTTTATTTAATTCATTTGAAATCAGTCTTACCAAGGTGAAGTGCCATGAAGTGATACAAAAGTTCAGTGGGTAAGAAGAAAGAGAAATTGAACTGAGCAACACATTAATCTGATTTGTCCTATGGAAAGTATATTTGAGCTACACCTATCTACAATCATGATTGTTTCTGCTGTTACTGAACACTGATATGTCCCATTTTGCCAGTAAAATAGCAGCAAATAGGAGCTTGCCCTGGTTTTCACCTCTCTCTCATACCTAGCAAGTGTGAGGGTTGCTTTTCCTTTCCCATCACTGCTCAGGACCATTCGTCCACACAAGCAGGTTATTCTGCCCCCCTTAAGTGGGTACAATATTTGGGCTGATTTCTTCCATCAGCTTCTTCAGCTGATAGTCTTTCAGCTATAGTTCAGCCTCCAGCGGATGAACTCAGATTCACCTGGAACCTACCTCCCTATTTATAATATCTGTTGGGGTTGGTTTGTTTTTTTTTAATTGACAGAATTTGAGGCAAACTTTTCAGCAGGGAGCTGTATGGTGGGACAGCTGATGTGACCGTCCTTACTCTCTGTGTGACAGTTTGTGCCTCACTCAGCCTTAAATCATTTTCTTCCACAAAGCTGCACCTGGCAATTACTTTTGGTGTCTGTTGCAGAGCTGTCAGTCCCGCATCAGCTGTCAGGAGGCTGAATTTCACTCTGTGCCTCATCCCTATGTCCCTGACTGACAGCCATCCTGCAGTGTGTGCATCCAACTCCCCCGGTTTCCAACTTGCCCAGCCAGCCTGCTTCTCCCCCTGGATCAAGCTCACACCCTGAGGGTTTAAGCTGTGCTACCCCCCACCCAGGATTGTCTAGTATTGGGAAAAGGCATGTTTCAGTGAGAACCAGCAGCACAAGCTGTTGACAGAGGCTCTCTTCCACTCCTAGATCCCTCTGTACCAACTCCCCAGTTTCTCCCCCACAAAACTTCTACCCAGTATCCACACTCCAGCTGCTTTCTCAGGGAAGGGGGAAGGAAGCCTCTTCCCAGACAGTGCAGCTTTCCTACCTGAACAGCTTTATCATCCAAGGGGGTGCATCCAGCATTTTTGAGAGGTGCCACACATCCAACCAGGGGTGCACAGAGCTTGTCTGTGTCCCTTTCTCACACTGGCAGCATAACACTGTCAGGACACATCACCTGGCCATGCCTTCCTCTCTGCATTATCCTGAAGCTTTATATCACAGCAACACAGCATAATACATATTTTAGAAAATATTTCAGCTTCTTAAACGGTCCAGTATTAAATATGTAATGATGCCACAATGAAGAGGATACTCTAAATAAATATATATTTTTAACAGCAAAGTTAAATATTTCCCAGTAACCATCTGAGATATAGTTCAGTTCTTTGAAAAACACTAACTACTTCAGTCTTTGAGATTAAACAACCTTCTTTTGTAGCTCTATAGAAAATGTCTGTGGACTCTAAGTACTTCTTTGCACAGAAAAATCTTTAGTACCAACTCCAACTACATGTATATGAATGAAAAAAAAAACAACACATTTTTGTCTTTCATGCTGATGACAGACCAAAATGACCCTCGTGAGCTGTGCTACCTGTGTGACTGAAGTGACTCCTGGCTGTTCCAAGAAATGTGCACTTCTCTGTTTTTCACAAGCAGGTTTCGTTTGGCTGCTAACCAGCCACAAAATGACATATTAAATAAAAATTTTACAAAACATACAAAATGACATAAGAATACTGCCAGCTTTCAATCCTTTGTTTATATCCAATAGAATCCAAAGCCAAGCTGCAAAAAGGTTATTTTTCCTTTTGTATATAAGTGTATATTATATAGATTCATACACAGATAGACAAACCTGCTTCTTTAAAGACTGTAGAAGATCAGATTGTTTCTGTAAACTGATCGTTAAGTACTTAAAAAAAAATAAATAGCAAGAAAGTAAATTTGTCTTCCACAGCACAGATGAATTAAGAACATGGGCAGGTCCTGCTCTAATCCCATAAACCTTTGCCTTATTCTCACTAACCTTGGAATTATTGTTTCCTAAAAGCAGCTAGGCTGTTACAAGGAAAGTAATAATTCTGTATTTCCAGACATGATTTTGATGCCATTATTTCTGTAGATTTTTTTAAACAGGAGAGAACCTATTTTCAGCACTTACCTTTGCTCATAATTTGCCTCAGAAAACAATGACAGCAGCATTAAAAATCACACTGGTGTTAAATGCTTTCATTGTTTGGATTTTTTTATCCACTGAGAGAAGTAAGGCTAAAGTTGGGGAAAACATTGAAGAAAGCAAGACGTTTTCATTTCTTTTTCTGGTATGTGAGAGTGGGTGTGCAAATTACTTCTCACTCTTCCTTAGATCAAATCTTTTCCTCCCCTTTAAATGCTATGGGAAAAAAAAACATTAAAAAAAAAAAAAAAAAAAAAACAAAAAAAAAAAAAGATTGAAGGGGAGACATCAAAATACAATGTTTTCAATGTTAAACAAGATGCACTTTTGACTTCATATCACAAAAATCTACTGTGCAATATGGATGGAGACAGTTCACACATGGGCAAGAGTGGGACAAGTCTGGGCTGGGATGTTGTTATTAGATCATGTGAAACAGAGCAGCTTTGCCGTCCTCAGTCACAATGCCTTATGGGACCACTGTGCAGGATCAGAGCTAGAAACAAGGTCCAACTTGTCAGCTGCAGTACTCTGGTATAAGAGGGGGAAAAGGAGAAAAGTCACAGCAGTGCCCTGGTGGGATAGAAGGAGAAGGACTTAAAGCTGCTGAGAAATCCATAGTTGATCTACAAATGAAAGGCTATTTAATTATTTTCACCTTAAAAGAAAATTGCTGCAGTGGAAAATGCTCTGAGCCCTCCAGGAATACACAAGAAGTTATAGAGAATAAAACCAAACCACTTAACATACAACCAGTTTACAGCAGACCTTTGGTGAATAAAACACTTGGTGTGAACTGCTGCTAAGCTACTGCTGACAGTCAGGTGGAAGTGGTTCTTAGTTCATGCCACTTTCCCAGCTCTTGCTCATCTTAATACCTGCCTTTTACAGTCCTCTGCATAGAAGGTAAGATACTATAACATCGTTGGAGATGGAGAAACCAAGACATGGGTCAGCAGAAGCACCAGTCAAAAATGGACCTTCTCCATGCTCATTGTGAAGCCATATTAAGATGGGAACAGATAAGTTACAGACTGCAAATGCAGGATTTTATCTGCAGCTTCACACCGCCTGAAAAGGAATTAGATCTTACTTATCATTATGAAGGGAAGGATTGGGGTTTGCTGAAGCCACTAACAGTTCTGAAAAGCAACGAAAACCAGGAGTCAGAAAACTGTACCATCCAAGGTGCATCCCCAATTAAACTGAAATAAAAGGAACATTTTGAGATATGCATGTATATGTATAAATATATGTATATATAAATATATATATATATAAAATACCACATTACATATACACAATAGATGTAATTCTATACAAGGCTAAAACATATCTTGAATATATAAGAGGATAAATATGTTTATTAGTGAGCTAAGTAAAAAGAAGTTTAAATAATTGTTAGGGGTTTATTTACCCACTAATCTGTGAACATTTGTGGAGGCAAAATGCAGCGATTGGGGTGTCAAGCACAGCTAGTAATGCTTTTAAAACAGATAAATGCAAGACCATGTATCCCTGAAGACAGAACATATGCTAAGCTCAGAAGCATGCATTATAATAAACAGATCCTGAAGAAAGATGGCTGAAGATAATGTGCTGTCAATGATAGAGAAAATAATCACAGTTGGATATACAGGTGGGAATAACGAAGGGGCACAATACTGTGTGCAGGTCTGAAAAGAGGGGTCCCAAGTCCCAGGGGAAGCAAGATGAGAAGTGGAGGCATAAGATAGCTGTGATCAACTTGGTGTGCAAAATAGGAAGAAACACCACCATCCAGGTATAACACTCGGCTTAGTCTGCTAGGCCATGATACTACTGAGATACTCTTAGCTGGGCGAATCTCAAGGACCAAAAGCCAGTGCACAATAAGCAACATAAAGCACCCTTTTGCTACCAATGATAACCTCCCTCGGGATGAGTCAGGGTGTCTGTGCAGAGTTATCTGTTCCCGTATCCTCTGTGCACCAGAATAACAGAAATGTTGGTAAGAATTGGGAACAAAAAAAAAAAGGGGAAAAAGAAAAGGTAAAAAAAACCAAAAAACAAAAAAAGAAAAACCAGAAAAGGCAGAAGGCTTGGAGAAAAGTTAACAAGAATGACAAATAGTTAGCAACACCTTACATGAGCATAGCCTGGTTTGCTCATGGGCAGACAGGCTTGTGAGACCAGAACACTTACCTGTTTTTTTTCTAGCTATGCTAACATGGGCCCTTACAGCTCACTTTTCCACAAAAAAAAACCCTTTGAAGCTCCGAGGTAGTGGTGCCCTCAGCAGCTGTGCCACATGATGTGCAGCAGAACCAGGCAGAGCAGAAAAAGAGAGAAGACTCAACTTTGCTAGGACTTTTGTTGCTTATTATAGGAGGTAAGAAAATGAGAGGAGCATTACAGCAGGAGTGACAGTACATCCAACCGCCAGCAGCGACTTGCATTTGGGAACTACCATGAGTTGTTTACCACAATCAAAAGCAAGCTGAGTCCCTGAGTGGTCTGGTTGGTCTGAGACATTGAATCAAGACTGGATGGGTTTTTTTAAAGGGCCAGCCAGCTTTGTTGCAGCTCAGCACAGAGCTACTGAGTGAAATTCTGGCTGGCCAGAGAAATTGATCCCAAAGATCCTCTGGTCCTCTCTTTCCTGGCCTTGGCCTCTGGATTTACACTCCCTCAGTACAGAAAGAGCAGGACTTCTCTCCAGCAGCTTCCAGAGCAAGGATCCACCTGAAGAGATGGATCTGAACTTCAGCACTGGTCACTGAAAGGACTTCGTATATGGAGTGGAGACAGCTCTGAAGGGAAACAGGGACAGGAAAAGTGTGGCCCTGTAACCAACCAGTGCCCTCTCAACCAGAGGTGCAGAAGAGGACCGTGCCCTTCTCTTTTCTCACAGAGGTCTAGGGTGGGAAATGACTCTGAAACTCTGATCTGTGTTTTCATGTGGTTTGCTTCATGCTAGGTGGCTTAAATTCTTTGCTATAAAACGTAAAGGAAAAGGATTTCAAACAGCAACTGGATTGTCAAGCTTATATTTCTTCTCTGCCACCAACCTGCCAAAGACTTTTGTTAATTATGATTTTGGCTGGAGTTTCAAGTAAGATTGAGACTAGAAGCAAAAGAGCCCATTCCATCTCCATGCCGCCTTCTCGCCAAGCCACAGCCTTTAGAAAATGAATGCAGAGGTTTTCAGCAGAGAATGGTAAGAATGAGGCTACGGCTTTACGTAAACATCGGGAATACTGTGCAATTCCCATGTAACTCTAAAAGGGCAGGAAAAGGAGTGCAAGGGGATCATTTAAGAAATCACCTAGCTATCCTGCAAACACATCATAAGGCTGCCTAACCAACATGCACTGGAAGAGGTAATCTACATCATATGCCTGAATTTCCAAATCCATCTGCATCTATAATATTAGTCCTATTTATAGACTGCAAATGAGAATAGTGCCGAGTGATTGTTTACTTTCCAGTAGGTTTGAAGATGCTGCATAGGGGTCCCAGGCCCACTGACAATCAACTTGCTCTTCTTAGTTACCTTTCTTAGATCCCTTCAAAGTGACCCCTGGACCATCAGGTATTCACAAATACACACAAAAAAGCACATATACCTTTCAAAAAAACATACAGTCAATTTTAAATAAATTCAATTTCTAAATTGAGGATGAAGGATCCCCCCTCAATGCTGAGTAATAATTACGCTCATGGATAAAAGCTCACCGTTTCTCACCTGAATTTCTCTGGTTTCAGCTTCCAGACAGTGTATGCTCTGTCTCTTTGCCAGTTAGACTGAAAACCCCTCCATTACGGTGCTACTCTCTTGATGTGGACTCTGAGAGAGTGCTCACATTGCCCTTTTGCCTTCTCTTTGATAAGTTAAATGGATTAAGCTTCCCCCAGCCACACTACAGGATGTATTTCCCCACCCATTAATCATTCCTCATTATAATGTAAACAAAACTAAAAGGTATTAAACACAGTCTTTGTATTTCTCTGTTCATACTTATGTTACTGCCTGGTTTAAAAGACAATTTTATCTGACTAAGTTATAGATCATTAAGCTGAAAAAAAGTTTGCCCGTTACTGCTGTTTTACCATCTTGCCCCATCTTGTCTCATTAGCAGGAACTGATTGAGCATGAAGGTGTTCTCTGGCTGTCAGTAGATAAAGTAGGTGCTCTTGGCTTTCATCTGTTCTGAATTCTCCTTGTCTCATTATCTTTACAAGGTCAGATTCTTTGACACTGGGACTGCTTGCTTAGCACTCCATTCTGGTAATTACTTTCCTGGCAACCTTAGCCATAAGTAGATTGCATGTATATGGCAGCAATGAAAATATCAGCATACAGGCCAACAGCCATATATCCATATAACACAAATACCAATGTGTTCATTCTACTGATGTAATTGTTGTGCCTCTATTATCATACTGCTGTAAGCATGATGTACACATTAAAATGCACAGCTCATATTACAGCCCTGAAACTGAAGTTGCAATTCAGCTCTCTTTTAGGGGCAATCCCATAGCCTTTTCCCCACAAACTCATGAATGGCTTATTTGGAACAGGCTCAGTTACACTTCTCTGAATTTTTTTTTTTACACTGTGTTGCAACGACAAACTCAACTCCTGAAATTATGAAGCTGCTAGAGAAGTTTGGGAAATTCTGGTGACACCCATTGCTGGTGCAAACACTATCCTCAAATCAGTGCATAGACTTCTGCAAAATAAATGCTTCCCCTTAGATCTTTTCTCTGTTGAGTAAGCAAAAATGCATGGATGCCTCATGCATCTCTCCTTTTTTCATTTTATATTCACAAAAATTACTTCTATGGCTAATATTATCTACACAATTCACCAACAGCAGTCAAATTTGAGTCACTTCTTTTGCAAAGTTGTAACAATATAATATATGTTGTTTATGTTCCAAGAAAATCCATAAAGGGGATAAAAACGTGAATGCCTCCCATTTTGGCAGAATGCCTAAATAAAAATACCTTCATACCATTTCAGTTCAAACTCATTTATGTCAGATTTAAACATACTTCTTCTGCTAATGCAGTTCTTTCTCTGATCACCTCATTCTTCTTAATGTGTCAGTGATACTCAGATTTACGACAAAGCTTTCAAATCACCTATTCAATGTGATATCAAAAGTGGTAGAGTATCTGAATAAAAATCTGTCCATGAGGCTCTAAGGGTAAGTGTCATGTTGCACTTACACTGTGCAGTTTATTGATGGTGGTCACTTCATCCACATTTCATAGATGGAAAAACTGATGTCCTGAGAAATTAGATGAGTTGGCATTAATTGTACATCAATCGTACAGCAAGTTGGAAATAATAATTAGACTTGCTGAATCCTAGTTTCATAATCTAATCAGCCTAGCTTGTTTTGTCTTGATCCCTCTAGTAACCACAGCCCCTAGCTCAGGTACAAACCCACAGATCCATCTTTTCTATTGGGAAACACTTGCTTTGCTGCTGAACCTCTCCAGAGTTAACAGCTCTGTCTCCAGGCTCAGAGTATTTCTCACTACCCTTTTCCCTGCTCACCACCTGCAGTCATAGAATATCCATACTCAGGTCATAGCTATCATCAGTAACAGGGATCTTTTCCTATATAGATGTCATACCCTGTTTGTACTCAATTCAAAAACCCATTTAAAGCAGAGGGCACGCTCCTAAATTACCCCACAGAAATCCAGGTTTCCTCCCTTGTGACTCTTTCACCATACCAGTACTCTCTAAATGAAAATCTTCTTTGTTTACCAGTATAAAGGTACCTATAGCAACTGAGTTCTTTATATACAGGCTGTAGATTTTTGTCATCAACTTTCTGCCTGGAAATCTTTCCCAATTCACTTAGAACAATGAGGATCAAGATCAGCCTTAGTACCTGAAGCCCTCAAAGAGTGGAGTAGGGGGGCGGAATCACCTCTTTCAACCTGCTGGCCGTGCTTCTTTTGATGCAGCCCAGGATACAGTTGGCTTTCTGGGCTGCAAGCACACACTGCCGGCTCATGTCAAGTTTTTCATCCACCAGGATCCCCAAGTCCTTCTCCACTGGGCTGCTCTCAATCCTGTCATCCCCCAGCCTGTATAGATACTGGAGGTTGCCCCAACACAGGTGCAAGATCTTCCTTTGTTGAACTTGTCTCAATAAAAATTAAGTGTATGCAAAGACAGAGATTGTATTAACCTTACTCATAGTGGTTAAGACTTAGCTGCTGTAAGAAATACCAACATTAGTTTCATGCACCACCAACATCCCACCTAAGAGGCTTTGTCAGACACAAGTGATGTGTGAGTCCTCTGATGGCACTCTGCATAAGGGTCAGTTCATCTCACAAAACGCTGATAAAGTGTGGACCTGTATCCCTAAGTTTAACCAAGAATTGAAGATCCAGCTATCTCAGCAGACTCCTTAGGTGCTGCCTCTGCAGCATGTTAAGAGTTTCCCACCAGTATTAAAACCATTGACCCAGCCCAGGTTGTTTTATTTCCTCATTTAGCCAGAAAGAAAGACTGTGGTACTTTTATTTTTTGTGAAGGACAATGTATGACAAGTCTTACTGGATCTTCTTAAATGTAAACACACAGTAATTCTTAAGGTCAAACAAGTACAGATTCTCAGGAATGAGTAATTAATAGGGATATACAAAATGTCAGAACTCAAGTTTCTAGAATTTGCTAAAACACAGACAAATTGGAATCTGACAAAAACAAATTGTGTTTAATAACCCTTAAAGGTGTGATCCCTGAAGCATCCTGCAGTACTCAAGTCTCCCCTTGTACAACTTATTTCATCTTCATTTACACTTGACAAAGGCTAGTGAAAATAATGTTTGAACTTTAAGTAGTAAAATCAGTTATAAATTCACTTACTTTATCACACATTAAATACTTTTCCCCACTCTCGCTTTTTTTAACCTTCCTGACTATTTTTAGTGACTGCAGTTTCCAGCTGCATAGAACCACTCCTGGCTGAAGTAGCCCAGTGCTACTGGGGTGGTGCTTTGCAGGTTCAAGAGGAAGCACATCTTTTGCCCTCTCTTCTGCAAGGTGATGCCAAAACTTGTGACTGTAGATGATACGATACTGTGCCTCAGTTAGCAAGCCAGGTGATGTATAGGCTCTGGCTAATGCAGTTCTGTGGATTGCAGTTGACTCTGATCAAGGGCAGAGTGAGGTCACGTATAGATAGACCTTATGAGGTAAATCACAAATGGTATATAACTCTTAGTTTATGCCTCTTATATCCTGTGATGTCAGTCTGCCATCAGCATCAGTCCAGCTTTATCACCAGCCTGTAAAAACTCATCCACTTCTGAATTATGTCAATGAAGAATTAATCTCACTGGAAGTGCAGAATCAGGACACCTACTAATAATGAAACAAAGGCAGAACATTAAATTGTTGCTATTTATTCCATGTTGCACTTCTGGAGACTTCTTGGCCAGTTTTATAGATCAACCGTACAGCTTAGAGTTCTAAAACCAGAAGATCCCATGGAACCATGCAGTTGCAAGCAGTGGGCAGTCAATCTGTATATTTCAAACAAAGAAAAAAAGAGACAGGACTATTCAGAAGAGGAGCCACACAAGCAAAGTCATCTGCTTTCAGTAGGAAAAAAAGAAAACACAACACAAAGGTGTCATGTGCTGCAAGAAATTTTTTGAGTTTTCATTTACTCCTCAGTGTGTGCAATTTACTCTGGCAGTGCATTTAGGCACTCAAAGAAAAGGCATTTCCTCATGAATGTAACTTATATGCACGGGAATTGCAGTACACATCAGTAATAACAAAAAGAATGAATAATTACCTCAAAATAGAATAATTCAGAATATAGAAATATGCAGAGCATTCAGAATATCTGAATTCTGTTTCTCAGCAGATGACATTGTCAGGTAAATTCTACAGAATTTACCCTGCATTTTTATTGAAGTGGCATAATAACAGAGAGGATTCAAGTAGCACCCTGGATACCAAAATCTCCTTCTGCTATGAACAGACACAGCTGGTCAGCCAGAAAGCCAGCCAGCCAGTTGATCACATATACAACCTTTTGATATAGGGACACAGGAGCAGCCTTATACCTTGAACTGCAAAATTGGAGGCTCCCAGGCAGTAAGCTCAATGAAATTCCTGGAGACTGACCAAGGCCTGCAGCAGTAGGTGCTGGTACTCACTGTCCAATGCCCCACTTCCACAGTGTGGACTGTAATTGCCCCCACAAATGTCCACAGTACAACTTATTTTGGTTCAAAGATTAACTGAAAGTTGGGAAGATACACAAAGAAGACATGAAAGGTGAGGGTGGTGTGGAGTATTAACACCTGACAACAACACACTTTAGAGACACAGAGCTTCTCCATCGGGCTCTCTCAGGTAGTACCAACAAATAAAGCAAGTCTCAGGGCAAAGCCTCAAGCTCATGGTCACTCTGCGTCAGCACACTCCTGGCTCAGTTTTGGTCTGGGCCAAGCAGCAGCCTGCACTGCATGAGTATGGCTCAGAGCATAGAACATGCCAGGACACATGCCCAGGTGGTGGGTTGGACACAGCCACCCCATGTTTAGGAGGATAAGAATTTGTGCTCATGAAAATGAATGCACCATGTTGCTTAGCCTTACTGCCAGAAGCCTGTCTTGGACTGTTTTTCACTAGTAGCAAAGGCTTGGCTTAGTCAAGCTTTTGCCAAAAGATGGCTGGGGTTTTTTTCCATATCCTTTTGTTTGTCTTTGCATGTCAAACTGAGGTGAACTTCCACACTCTGCAGCAGCTGTATGTGCAGTGACAAGTGAGCCGTATCCCCCTGAGACTTCTTTGTGCCTAATCTGGAGCCCCAGTGGAATTTTTATCCTCCAGTTGCAGCAGATATTTCTGGAAGTTCCTCATTTGCTCCTCTCAGATAGGTAGGAATTTAGACTTATATGTCATAGGTAGCAATTTCACATTTTTAATGTAAGAAATTTTTCTTTCTTTTCTTGTTTAAGTTCTAATTTCATACCTTCTAGACTTCTCATAGAAAACAAGGAATACAGTATTTCCTCTTTTTATCGTAATCAAAAATTATATAGAAGCTTGTGCTTCAAAATTAAAAATACTCATATTTGATATAAACGAGATGTATACTGTACATCATAGATTACATGGCTTTATTTTTTTTTTTTTTACTTATCTCAGGTAAGCTTTTTCTGTCTTGTACACTTGATTCATTATCTTGACATCCAAGAAAAAAACATATGGGACAAAGAAAACATATAGATAAAAAAACCCAAACATATAGGAATAACACAACAGGAAGCTTTTTCCATGCTGAATCCAGTCAATGCTCTTTGATGCATTTACACTGGTCAGAAGTCTTGGAAGGCTGCTGAATTTCAAATATAGAGAAAATTTTGTTTCCAGAGGTGTATGCAATATAAAGGAACAGACTAAGTTTCACTTCACAAAATCTAAAGTCTAAAGTAAAATACTCATCTCCCCTCCAGATTTTGTATTTTTAACTGCTCACAAGTCTGGATGTTGTTACTTCTATAAGCATCCAGTCCTAGTTAAGTTCCTAATCTCAACAACATACCATTATGAGGAATTCTACCATCTGTTACCTTGTTTTACTATTGAATATTTTACCTTTCAGATCAACAGAATAGATCAGGTTCTAAATCTGTCTGCACCTTCCTAAACTGCTTGTCAAAGGAGTGTTACCAGCAGATCGAGGGAGGTGATCCTGCCCCTCTACTCTGCTCTCGTGAGACCTCACTTGGAATATTGTGTGCAGTT
>JASSUY010006711.1:27303-50749 GCA_032466535.1 Forpus xanthops
CTGCCCATAGCAGGGGAGTTGGAACTAGATGATCTTAAGGTCCTTTCCAGCCCTAACTATTCTATGATTCTATGATTTAGCGTGGAAGATATCAATATCAAGGATGGGAACATTATCAACCCAAAGGCAAGTTTTATGTGCCCCATCCCAAACTATGAAGGATTAAAGAACGTTTAGAGATTCAGAACATGGGGTAAGTCTGGGATTTGAACCTTGCTCAGTTTAAACCATGGACTAACAATCTGTTTAGGGATTAGCCAATTTCCAGTTTAGAGTCTGGGCTAGTCCTAATCACCTCCAGTCATGCCCAAGGGACATTAGCATTTTGAAGGCAGAGGCAGCCCTAGTCTCCTGGGAAGAAGATCAACACTTCTCTCTGGTAGAGCTAAGGATTAGGAAGCCCTAGGGGAAGACAAAGAGAGAAGATTTGAATCTGAATGGGCCTCATGGAAGCCCGAAGGAGGGAGTAGCATCTGAAACAGGGCTTACTTTCCCAAGTCAGGGTACTTGGAGGTAGAGGTGTGCACAATACCACATGGGTTTAGGAAAGCGTCCACAGCTTCAATGCTGAATAAAAAGATGGAGAAAGATCTTTTGTATCTGACCATGCAGACCAGACAAGATTTGTTTTGCTGCTTCTTGCCTGTGACTTTATGATGGTCTGTTAATTTTATTTGCAAACCTTCTAACCCCACTCAGTTTTCAACCTAGTTAGCAAAGCACCAGGGCCTAGCCATCCTACAGGAGTAGCACGCCTCAAAACAAAGCTAAAAACTTAGTTCTAAGTACAGATTTTTTTAGTTTCATTACTATAATAGAAAACACCTGTGATTAGTTGTTCAAAGTCTTGGAAGAGCTGGAAATGCCTGCTTCTTTACAGAACTGTCTTCCTAGCAGCAGCCTGGAAAGCTTCCAGACAGTAGCAAAAATCAGTGAGAAGGGAACATGTTATAAGAATGGGCCACAGATGTAAACCCTCACTTCCCCACTTTGGTGTGCTGATCAATTAAAGATAGTTAGCAGTTTCCTGACTGGTGTTGTCTTGAGCATCTGCAGACCACAAATGCAGCTGCTTCATATCATCTCAATCTCTTAGAACAATCAAGCTGCTGCTGCTGTCTCATGTAAAAATTGGTCATCAAAATGTGTGTAGCATCTACCACCTTAGTCTGAACAGTCTTTCTAAGACTCAGTAACCTGTGTGTTAAAAAAGATACCAGCCAAAACCAGCTTTTAAATTCTAAATTGAAAGTTTTGACACTTACATTTTATACTGAAGTTGCTCATTCACTGCTGATAAACTAAACCAGAAGGAACATCCTCACCTGTAAAGGTGCAGGCAGACAGATGACTCAAGAGTGCTGTGCTTTTGGGAAGTTGATGAACCACTTTTTAAGGCATATTAGAAATAAATTATCAGTAAGTAGAAAAGCATCTGAATCACACAGACATGTTTCACAGTTGCTGGAAGGCATTATATTACTGCCGCCTGTCTTTGTAGTAATGTCAGCCCTATGCGTAAAAGGGGGTAGTGAGAGATCTGTTCCCTGGCTCAAAGCGCATACAGTGCAATACCATATGCTCCCATCAGAAGGAACTGTGGGTGCTCACAACTAATCAAGATCAATCTCTCAATTAGGGAGATCATAATGTTCAAACACAAAGGAGAAGTGGTAACTCCCAGTGATGCACTTACTCTCCTAGCCACGTTGTTTCTGTGTTGGATTATTGCTGAAAGGCTTTGGTGGAAAAAAAAAAAATGTGTTTCAAAGAAGAGGTGTCACAATATGTCATTTATAAACAGTGAATTATATTGCATCATACACATTTATAATACATCCACGTGGACAGGTGCAGATGCATGCAGGCTGCTTGGTCAGTGCTCTCAGATGGCTGGATACGAGCCAGCTCTAGTCTCAAAGCTGTTTAGACACAAACCGGTAATATACACAGCCTGTCACCAGGCCTTATTGACTTGAACACAGTGCAATGCTAACACAGTTATATAGACCAGAAATGGCTCGTGCCTGGCCAGCTCAGAGGATGAGGAGACAAATTTCATAGCTACTTCCACCCTCAGGAAGGTGCACCCAAAAATTCCCCTGAACTTCCCCAACTTGTTAAGGAAGATACCAAGATCTGAGATACAGCCAGTGAGAGGGGGCATTTTCAGACTCAGAATTTAAAATAAAGAATTTGCTATGGGAATAAATATCTATACAGGTCTTATTCCCTCTGAAGTTTATGGGCATAAATATCTGTATGGGTCTTTATCTCCCTTTGAGGTTTGTTTTGAATTTTTACAATGTTCAAAGATATTCTGATAGAAAAAAAAATACCAGTGTTGCATGTCTTTCAAGCATATGGCTCTCCTGAGAGCCAACAAGGCTTTTGTATGAAAAATGAATATGAAATCAGGGCAAGATTTTAGTACAGCAAAGTAAATTTCCTTCAACACTGTACAACAAATAAAAAGTGAAAAGAAACGGTGGAAAATTTGTAAGATGATCAGGCTACCAGTGAGCTTAACTCAAGTCCACAGGCTACCTCAAAGAAAAGATACAAAACAAATGAACAAACAAACAAAAATCCTCCTTAGAGATCGCGCCAGTCAGCTGGCCAGAAAAAAATGCCAAAGCAACAGTGTACTGGTGCCATCTGGCTACTTCTCCTCCTTCCAATGGCTCTCTGCCATGTTCCTGACCAGGATATTGGAAGAACCAGATACTAGCCACATCCAAAAAAAATCCTCATAGGTTTTATGCTGGACCCAGTGGATGCTGAAACATGTTTCTGGCAGTCAATGTTATATAAATATCATGCAGTATGAACATGCCTGAGAGGAGTAAAATAGGTGAGTACAAATCTTACCACATTAAAGGTATACTGATTCTTTGAAGGAGTAAAAGCAGCCCCATGTTCAAGATAATTTAACAGGGTGCAGCTTGTAGAACCACACTAGATTTTTGTTCTGTGGCTACTTTTCATTTCAAACTTCCCTTTCAGATCTGAAATGGGATTTTTGCCTTGAAGAAGATGAGATTTGAGGTCACTTTGCCAAAAAATAATCTTTACCTAAGTTGAAGAAAACCAGGTTGTGATTATCAGACAGTTGTATTTATTTTGCCTGATATAAATGTAATCTAGGGATTGAAAGCAAAACACTACATATTCAGAAGATAATTCACAGTTTTAGATATCAACTGAAAATCAAAATATGCACCATTTGCAGTCAGCAACATTCGTGAACCACATGTATGGGGTATGTACAGCTGGTGTAGAATTTAATTTGAATGCTATTTATGTGCTATGCATGCTGCATATAAAGCAGACTGTCAACTGTTCACTTCCAAAAAAGGAAATAAAAGACATAAAAATTAAACCTACAAACCCTAGGAACCTCAAGTTTTCAAAATAAGAACAATGGTCAGAATAAGGTTTTTATATGGTTTTAATTTCACTTTTTTTTTTTGCAGTTTAACAGAACTTTTGACTCATTTGAAGTATTTCCCTTAAACATAGTGCAATTTGTAACTGTTTATGTGTGGTTGTAAAATTCATGTCTCTCTGAGGTACAGGAATGACCCTTTGAGATATATATATATATATACACATACCTTTGATTTTTTCAGCTTCTAATATTTAATTACAAATAATTTATACCTGAAATAATGTTTATGTTTTTAAAAAGTGCAAGATTGCTAGATTTTTAAGGGAGAAATATTGTTTATTCTTGCAATGTATACAGTACAGGCCTTTGCAGTGCAAGTATCCTGACGTTGCCCTAATAAACAAACAAAACACAGGACCTCCTATTGGAGACTTGCAAACTTTACTTCGTGTTCGTTTGATATGAATTAACACTACAAAAAACTGCACCCCTTATATTACAAGCTAGCTCAGAATAACCTTGGAAGAGCTTGCTCAATTCACTTTGATTTCCAAAAAAAAAAAGAGTAAAATAAAACATGAAACTTTCCTTCCTCCAGTCTCTTTCCCTTTTGCCTTCTCTACAAGTTCAAATGAAATTTAGCCTTATGCAGAGCCAATGCCAGAGTCACCAGTACAAAAAGTAGCAATATAGATAGCGATGATAATGTGTGTAAAGGCTTCTATTTAATCTAAAAGACATTGGATGACCTCCTTTAGAGACATATACACAGCTTGACAATAATAATAATAATACAGAGCTATGCAATAATAAATTTTACTAGCGTCAGATGTGCTACATCTGTGCCAGTAAATAAATCATAGCCAGTTGATGACCCTGAGAGCAAATGGAACAGCATAGTTTGCATCTATGTGCCCAAACTTTTCTCTAAAGTTAGATGGCTCATCTGCACCTATTGAGAGTCCTTGCTACCTACCAAGAGATGCTAGACATTCTCTACAAGAAATTACATGTCCCATGTAGTGACTTCAACGTGAGAAGTTCTCTGCAGCAATATGGTCCCCCCATTGTCCCATGATATTCAAGTAAGTGAGCATCCTTTCCACCATCACTGGCAGTGGTTAAGAAAAGCCAAAGCTCGCCTAAAGCTCACCTTCACAAGGGATGTCAAGGGCAACAAGAGCTCTTATCACTATGTTACTAGTAGTAAAAGGCTGAGTAAAACAAATGTGAGACCATTTCTGAATGGAGTAGATGATCTAGTGACAGTGGACACATAGAACACTGAGGTATTCCATAGTTTTTCTGTTTCATCTTCCCTCAACAAAAAAAAAGCACTTTCAAGGCTCTTTGCTTAGAAAGTTTGAGAAGAATCTGATTGAGCATGCAGTCCTCAAAACAAAGTCCTCAAAAATTCATTAAAACTACTTGACTTATACAAGTTCATGGGACTTATCAAGCTGAATTCAAGGGTGCTTAGAGATCTGCTCAAAGTCCTTGCAAGGTGACATTTTTTTCTAAAGTTGTGGAGACTGAAATTGATCCATGACTCATGAAGAAAGGTAAGTGTTGCATGCATCTTCAGAAAAGGACAGAATGGCCATCGAGAAAACTACAGGCCAGCCATCTGCACTTTGGTCCTTGGTGAAACTGTGGAGCAAATCATCTTGGAAGACATTTCTAGGCACATGAAGAGGATGATGGTTGGGAAGAGTCAGCATAGGTTTACTGAAGTCCTTGTGCCAAACAGACCTGATCATCCTTGGGTGCCTTGGCTTAGTGGGAGGTGTCCCTGTCCATGGCAGGGGGGTTGGAACTAGATGATCTTAAGGTCCTTTCCAACCCTAACTATTCTGTGATTCTATGATCTTTTATAAAGAAATGACTGGTGTGGTGATCAGTGTGAGAGCAGTGAATGTCATTTACCTCTGTTTTGGAGGATTTTGAAAGGGCGTTCTGCAGTATTCTATTCTTATACCTAAGCTAGCATGTTTCGGTCTGGACAGCAGACTAGTAGATGCACAAAGAAGTAGTCAGTGATTGGACTGGTTAATGAATTGAACTCCACCTAGAGGCCAGTTACAATTTGAATACTGCAGGATCTATACCAGGACCTGACCTGATTAACACTTTATCAATGGCAGTGTAATGCAGTTTCATATTGTTTGCTGATGATATTAAATTGGTGCCTGTCCATACACCTGAAAGACAGGCCTGCATCCAAAAGGGCTTAGTCTGGAAGAATAGCCAACAAGAACTTAATGGAATTTAATAAGAACAAATGCCAAGTCCTGAATCTAGGAAGGAAGAACCCATTGCATTGATACAGGCTGGAGATGCACTGGCTTTGGAGCAGCTCTGCTGGAAAGGACACTGTGCTTTTGGTAGATAGCAAGCTGAACATGAACTTGCAATTTGCCCTGGCAGACAAAAAGGCCAACAGCATCCACAACCATATCAACAACAGCTAGGCTAATACATCCCACTTTGCTCAGCACTCCTTAGATATCATGTATAGTATTGTCTCCAATTTTGCCCCTCCTGGTGCAAGAAAGACATTGATGAAATCAACTTAGTTCAGCAGAAGGTTAGAACCATGGTCAGCAGCTGGAGCAATTACCCTGCGAAAAAAAGCCAAAGGAAATGTGCATGTTGAGCCTGGAGCAGAGGGCGTTGCATAGCAGCCTTCCAATACTTACAGGGGGGGTTCTCAAGATAAGAGATCCAGGGCTTTACATATGTGTGTGAGTTCAAAGTTTCAACTGGATCTTGAACTGCAAATCTGAGTTATTCTTTGATTCTGTTTTGGCATCAATAGTGATTTAAGACCTAGTAATTATTAATTTTTAAATTTTACGTGTAGGTTGAAATTATTCCTCTGGGGTGGACAGAAAACTTGTCAGCCCCTTGAATTTGTGTCACAAAACTTCTTTCCACAGAAGGACTTACCCTTACAAAATACAGCAGGGCTCCTATAACCTGCTATAACAGACTGTTTGAGCAGAGGGTTTCAAACCAATGACCTCCAGAGGTCTCTTTCAAACTCAATCACTGTGATTCTGTGAATAGTTGGCAACTGACACTGAATGCACTGCATTTAGAACTTGTGTAAAATATTAATGGTGAGGGCATTTAGCCTTCAGTGAAGTTTTTCAGTCACTTTGGTTCCTTCCTGTCAGCTGAAGCCTCTGAATCAAGATAAAATACCTGCTTGAAAAAGCTGCTCCAGCTAATGCAGGAATTAGACATTCCTGTAGCTACAGCGGGTGCATTTAAATGAATGTGATTTCCCTATCAAAATATAGCTGAGGATTACGTTGTAAGAAATTTTGTATGCAAGAGTTTTGGAAGAGCTGACAAAGAAACTCACTCTTTTCAATAATCTATAAAGTACTGGCAAACGGACATGAAGCTGTTGGAGTAAGTCCAGAGCAGGGCCATGAGAATGATCAGAGGATTGGACCACCTCCCCTATGAAGATAGGATGATAGAGTTGGGGCTGTTCAGCCTTTAGAAGAGAAGGCTGTGTGGAGGCCTCGTAGCAGCCTTCCAGTATCTGAAGGGGGCCTATAAGGATGCTGGGGATGGACTCTTCATGAGGGACTGTAATGATATGACAAGGGGTAACAGGTTCAAAATTAAACAGGGTAGGTTTAGACTGGCTGTAAGGAAGAAGTTCTTTACTATAAGGGTGGTGAGGTGCTGGCACAGGTTGCTCAAGGAAGTCATGAATGCTCCATCGCTGGCAGTGTTCAAGGCCAGGTTGGATGGAGTCTTGGGTGACAGCCTTCTTTCTGTTTCTCTGCAGGATGGAGAGTTGGCTGGAAAAAAAGTTGTTGAGTGATAACAGAGCCTTTGGTTGGTGAGAGGAGCTTGTAGAAGGAGCGAGCATTGTTACATAGTATAGCTAAAAGCAGGAAAACTAAGGCATGTAGCATCAGGGACTTACCCAAAGCAAAAAATCAAATTAGTACTGAAGTGCAAAATTGTCTGTTTCCCCCTTCTAGCCCAAATTTTCCTTACTTGCTAGACAAAAATATTTTTCTGTGTGATAAATAACATCACAGCTTGAAAACGTAAAGGATACTTAGGCTGAGATACTGGGGATGGATTTCAAGAATGCAAAAGATCTGTGTGAACTGGTATAGTGGAGGTGTCTCTGCCTGTGGCAGGGGGGTTGAAAGGAGATGATCTTTAAGGTGCTTTCCAATCCAAACCATTCTGTGACTCTGTGATTCTGTGACATGGTTTAGTGGGAGGTGTCCCCGCACATGGCAGGGGGCTTGGAACTAGATGATCTTAAGGTCCTTTCCAACCCCAGCTATTCTATGATTCTATGTTTCTGTAAGGTAATATCATGTCCACATCCTAAACAAAATTATTAAGTTGATTCTAAATCAGTCAGTTGGACAAAGAAAGAAGACTGGTCTTATTAAGGCAAAAAATGGCCAGTGAGGTGACCATGGTTCCAAACACAATTCCAGGGCTACTGAAATTTTGGATACATAAACAGGGAATATCAAGTAGGGGAAAAGAGCCTGATATTCCAGATCAGCGTTCAAGTAGCCAGTCAGGCACTGACCCCTTAGTACAGATGAAGCACAGTGCCCAGTTCTGTGGCCCACTCCTCAGGAAGGCAGCTAACAGTACAGAAAGGGTTCAGAAATGAACCACAAAGAATAACAATGAGGTTGTATCATTATAAACATAAAAAGCTGATTTTAACAAGTATGAAGTTGATGGCTCAGTTATGCTAGTAAAAGTGATCTTCAGTCTAGCTGAAGAACTCTTGCGCAATGCCAAGAGCCTTAAACTAGCCAGATTCAGACCAGGAAAATATTGCATGTTTTAAACAGTGAGAACAGGTATCATTGGAACAATTTCTCTACGTCATGGGGTATTAACATAGGAAACTGAAACATTAAGATTTTCTTTTCATAGACATGATCTATTTGGCACAAATTAATTCAGTGCAGTCTTACACATTGCACAGGGAGCCTGATTAGATGCTTGCAGTGGTTTCTTCAGGCCTTTAAAATGTAATCTGCACTTTATGATTCTCCCAACCTCCTCTAGACTGCATATATGTGTAAATGCTGCTCACACAAGTGCACATGCCTGTAACAGTTACAAACAGATGAACTGCGCACTCCCTCCATGGCACTCTAGCCCACATGTTTAATGCTTCAGCATTTGACTTTGGCCCAAATAAAGGGAGAACAGCTGTTGTTTAGACTCATTAAGAGCCAAGGAGCCTGACAGAGGTCTGTTCCATGCATTGTCTGTGCACAAGAGGATTGGTACGGCACTACAGGAGCACAACCCAACAGTTGTTTCCAAAAGGCATGTGCCAGCACCATCTCACAACACACTTCCCCACACCTTCCCTTAGCAGGCACACACCACCACCACCTTCATCGGTTTCCTATGGTTAACATAGCAAAGACCTTCATATACATGTAAATGAACTGTTAAATTAACAGAATTTATGCTGAATTAGAGTTGTATATTTGTCATTTGGATCTCTGAGCTTACCCTGAGACTGCCTTTTCCTGACGATGCCATATTTTGGGACTCAGTCAACTCTACCTGCTGGTTGTTGCCTGGAAATGTCTTGTGCAAAACAATTGACTTAATGCCTCTTGTCTGCTCTCCTCTTGGCAGAGCATGTGTCCATCTGGAGTTACAACCTCCTATGACCACCAAGCTACCTCTCATGACACAACCAATATCCTCACAGATATGCAGACTGTTTTTATCAAGTGGTGGCAGTTTGTGTTCTTGTTTTGCCTTATCTCCCTATTTTATTTTTGCAAGTATCAGTCTCAGTTTATAACAGATTTTATATGTTGTTCTCACAAGTAAAATCTGAGGTCATGTTAACCCTGTTTCATTGCTACCATTCTCTAATAGAAGTACTAAATATAGTCAGAAGGTATGTTATTTCAGTGATAGTTTCCAACAAGTGGACTGAAGAAAATGGGAACTAAAGGGTGCTCACCTAAGCCTGCACTCTATTGCAATGTGCTAAATCCACATCCATATAGCTGAGACTGTGTAACTCTAAACTGTGCCTGCTGCTTCAGACAGGCAGGAAAAATTACCTGAAAGACCAAAATCTCCTGCTTAGTTGTATCAAGGCTGTCTCAGGGTGTAAGAACAGGAAGATCTGTGAGGTTTTTCAAACACATCAGTGAATAATGTCAAGTTTGATCAAAAGGGGTAAACCTTCCCTGTACCAACTGCGTCACCTCTGGGGATAGTGAATCTTTATGTCCTTTTGCTTTAATTGATCTGTATGTTTTGTATAAATTATAATCCTTGACAGCATTTGAACACTCATAATTTCTATGCAGCCATTATAACATCCCCTTCACATTTCCCTTGGATTTTACAGGGAATTTTGTTGTTTTTATTTTATAATAAGCCTTTTTCTACAGCTACTTAAGAATCCCAATACAGGCTGAAATAAAATCCTGTGAAATTGTGAAATAAATACTGTGAATACTGTAAAATGAAATCCTGACTGTTCTGGTCCCTTCCTTCAGTTGACAATAATTTTCAGAAATAAGCTGTTCTGTCTACCCTACGCTAATACTCTTCTTTTTTCCTTCCAGGGTTTCATTCCAGCAGCAACAGTTCTGGCAGCTGCTGTCCACCTTTCGTTTGAAGTTGGATGGATTTCTGTTTTGGTCATGACATGGAATCAACATGATCTAGCACTTGTTATACTAGACTTGTTACACTGCATTTCTGTTAACTACAACACATCAGTCCGGTTTGTATTCAACCTGCAGCGTCAGTAATTTGGAACTTAAAAATGTCTATAATCCCAAGATAGAAGTTGCCAGGTTCTCCTTAGTGATGGCAGTAAGTGATGTATGGTCAGCCTCTGACCATAAATGTCTTTCCCATTGACTGGTAAGGTAAAATAAAAGAATTAAGTCCAAGGGCTGAAATGAATTACATTGAGTCTCAGTTTGTCCCTATAATTTGCTGAGACTCTATACTGCCTGGTTTGTCCAGTTAAGCAGGACAAACTTTCCCTCACCCTTTGACATCCTGGGGAAATTGTGCAACATTCACTTATCAGCTGAAATGGTCCCAGTCATGAAGATTCAAGCTTTTAGGCTGTATCTGCACTCCTAAATCAAGGGGGTGGGAAGCAGACAAGGGAGTCCCCAGTCCCCAAGGCAAAGGGGCACAGACTGATGGATACCAGCATAACTAAAGCCAGACTCCTCTCCAGAAAACTGGCTTCACCCAGAGCTCAGAGCATGTGGCCAGTGTCTCCTCAAGCCCTCGGTGGCCTAAGATGTCATTACTAGTTTGTGTTTCTTTTGTCAGTTTACAATACATAAAATAATATGAGAGATGTGATATAGGCAGCCCACACAGTGTATACTACATCAAGCTAACAAAAAACTAGAGCATGCTGACAGATTCGGCATCCAGAAACACAAGCCTTCCAGGATGGACTAAGAAGACTATGTAGCATGAAAGGAGTCAAACTTAATGCAGTCCTTTTTGCCCCTTGGGCAGGAACTGTCATGAACTCCTTTCAGACTCTTAGAATCACAGAATGGCTTGGGTCAGAAGGGACCTTTAAAGATCATGTAGTCCAACTACCCCTGCCATGCACAGGGACATCTTTCACTACATCAGATTGCTCAAAACCCTGCTCAGCGTGATTTTGATCATTTCCAGTGCTGGGGCATTCACAACTGCTCTGGGCAGCCTGTTCCAGTGTGTCACCACCCTCAACGTAAAAAATGCCTTTCTTATGTCCAATATCAATCTAACCTGTTTCAGTTGAAAACCATTGCTCCTTGTCCTGTCACAACACGCTTTGATAAAAAGTCCCTCTCCAGCTTTCTTATAAGCTCTTATTAAGCCACTAAGTATTCAAAGGCTGCAATGCGGTCTCCTCAGCGCCTTCTCTTTGGCAGGCTGAACTACCCCAACTCTCTCAGCCTGCCTTCATTGAAGAGGTGGTCCATCCATCTGACCATATTCATGGCCTTCCTCTGGACTCACTCCAACAGGTCCATGTCTTTCCTATGCTGGGGGCGCCAGAGCTGGATGCAGAATTCCGGGTGGAGTCTCACCAGAGCAGACTAGAGGGGGAGAATCACCTCTCTTGACCCATTGACACTCCTTTGGATGCAGCCCAGGTTACAATTGGCTTTCTGGGCTGTGAGCACACTTTTCCAACTCACATTCACTTTTTTTTCATCCACCATAATCCCCAAGCTCTTCTCCATAGGATTCTACTCTCAAACTATTAATCCCCCAGCCTCTATTGATACTGGGAGTTGCCCCTGCCCAGGTGCAGGAAATTGCACTTGGCCTAGTTGAACTTCATGATGTTCATGTGTGCGTAGTTCTCAAGCCTGTCTCTTCCAGACTCTGTTTTGGAAGTGGCTGGCTGAAATGGTTGAAAGCAGAGGCAGGGTGGGTACTAGCAGCTAAATAGTGTACACAGCTGTGCTCAGGCCCACTATCTGCCTTCAGTTTTCTTTTTTGTAGAAGCATGGCCTACCTGCTGAATCTCCAGTGAATTGATCTTTTACTTTCACCTCTTATTGTATTATCACTTTTCCTCTACAAAATTAAAAAAAAAGTTAAAATTGCACTTTATTTCACTTTACAGTAACGTTTGATCTTTTCTGTGAGAGCTATTTAGGTCCTGTGATCCATCATTTTCAAAATATCTTCAAGTATGATGTACTAGGTGGCCCTCAGGATGTTCCCATCTGGCCCTCCATCCTTCTTGTAGCAGGCAGGGACCAGATGTTCAAGGAATTAAATTCACTGGGACAGCTGAACTCCTTCTCATGATTTCAAAGCCCAGCACAGAGAGAAGAACACCACGACTGTGGTTAAAGCTGGAGGTGAGGACTGATAGTACTGTTTCTGCCCATGCCCTGGTTGGTTTGTTAGCATTCAATATGAAGCCTTAAACATTCCCCTTGCTTTCTGATTGAGCCTCTGGACACACAAGCAAGTTATCATGAAGCAGAGCACAAACCACAATAACTCCTCCAGTGCCCACATGTCCCTGTTTGAAGCTCCTGACCCCACAATGCATAAGGAGTAATTCAGCCAAACCACATGTAACATAGGATGAGGGTCTGTAACCACAACGTGTGAAAAGAGAACTGACAGGATTGAAATGTGTACATGGTCCTTTCTATAATTTACTCTTATGTTGTTACCTTTGAAGTCTATTTGTCTCCTGCTGTGGTGTGGTCTGAGTTAACCCCAAAGAAAAGATCCTACTCAGGCTTCTCTCTCTGCTAACTACAAACAAGTAGTACATGAAAGTGTTTCAAAAGCAAGCATTGTCATTTATATGGCTCACTGCTGTCTGCCTCCCATTCTTCTGCCACCCACTGTCTGCAAACACAGAGTTTGACATTCCGCAACTGCCTTGGGAAGAATTTCAGCTCTACTGGTGGTTTTAATTAGTTTTCTGTCTCACTTAAGGTCCTGAGTTTGCCATAGCTACTGCATCCTATGTTGTAACCACGTTGTCGGGGGCTGGCAGAGCTCCACTCCTCTTGAGGCTTAGGTCCAACTGCTCCATGTACTACATCAGGAACCACTGTGCAGGACAGCCACGGGCTTCCATGAGCTAATGGCAGAGCCTTTAGACACATGTTCCCCCTGAGAAGAGTCACAGATTTTGGATGGAGTGCTTTGTGTGCAGGCGGCAGGGCAGGGCAAAATAATTAAAAGAGTTCAGAAATATTCAGAAACAAAGGATGAAGCAGGTTCTGGGTGTGTCTAATAGGCATTTCTAAACATGCACTAACTGGGGTGAATCTCTTGATGAGTAAATCTAGGAAAAGCAGGGCAGTTTCCAGACTCTGGGCCTATGTACCCTACCCACAGAGCAAAGTGCAGCAATCCATCCTTGCTGAAGGCTCTCAGATGAGGATCTTGACTGTGGGCAGCAGAGGAAAAGATACTCCCTTGGTCCATCCTGGAACCAATTTGATACTGGACAGGTCACAGATGCAATAAAGTACACTTTTTTTCTGAAGGAAATGCTGCCAGAACATTAAATGAATGGCATTGAGATCAGCACAGCTTATTAGAAAGACTCAAGAAACATATTTTAAGGAGCTGAGGGATAGATTCTCATGTGGCTCCCTCAGGGCCATTTGCACATACCACTGGGTTTGCACCAGTGCTACAGAGATCGACTGCTGGCACCAGCTAAACAAGCACCATTTATGCCAGTTTCCTGGTGGGAGTGATTGATTAGAACTGGTTGAGCTTGCTCTGTCCAGAGCAGGTGTGGAGCAAATTTGTCCTGACTCAGTCAATTAACTTTATCAGAGAATCAGAATCAACAGCATGAATATGGTAACAGTGTGTTGTAGGCTCCATGCTTCTCACTGTGCCTAAGCTCACACTGCTGCCATAGTTCTGAAGCTATCGCTAAAAAATGATGCCCAAATCTTGTGATGTGCAAACACTTGGTCCAGATTCATCCCATGCATGAGCAGAAGTTAGAAAGCACGCTGACACTACACTCCTCTGCATCATGGGCTTCATCTGATACACAGGAATAATTACCACTGCTGAAAGCATTTAAGTTTGTTTTATCTTTGAGGAGAGTCCTGGTTTTACTTCAGGTGAGCACTACAGAGAACCTTCCCTAATAAGCAAGGGAATCCTGAAGGAAGTCATGTGGTATGATGCAAAGAAGAGAGGCTAAATTTAGAAAAGCAAAACATGGACCAAGGGGCTAGATAATCAGATGCCCAAAGGTCAAATCTGATGTGTATCATGGGATGTAGAACATGCGTCTCCAGGGTGACTTGGCTTTATCAAAGCAAACAGTGTTAGAACCTCCATCTCCCATACTTCTGCCATTAAACTGAACCTCCTGCATCATTTCCTATGATCAGAATTAAAAGAGGGAGGCAGGGAAATTTCCATGCCCTGTTTGGGAAGTCTAAAAGTATGTGTCTCGGGGATACTTTGGCAGTTCAAGCGAGCATCCCTCCAAGCCTAATGGCTGGTCAGACAAGTATAATGTTAACCTTAAAATTCACTTCTCAGAAAAACTGCATGTCATTAGTCACTAAGCTCTTAATTCAGGGTTACTGGCAAGAAGATAATTAACCATTAGATTAAACAGGGCTTCTTTCCTGTCTGATGCTACATGTAGATGTGTGTAGCACCAGGGATTTGAAAAGACTGCCTATACCCTTTCCCTGACAGTGCCTCAGCTCACAAGTCCCCACATGCAACCTTACATGTTTTGTAGATCAGGTGAACCTAGCTTTGCCCTAAAACACACTATTTTCATGCCCATTTAAACTGTAATAAAGCAAACTGTTGTCCAAGTGGATGGCCACTGAGATAAATGGGACAATAATGAAGTAAATCAACTTGAAATATGTTCAGATGTCTGTGCAAACTTGCCTCTTCAAAGACGACTGTCACCTTGGTAGATTCAGCCTGCAGGTGCATGGAGCCCCTTGCCTTCAGCAGTCCTCTCCTGGAATAATCAAAGTATTCCACAGGCGAAACATCAGTAAGCCTCTGTGACAGGCTTAGACATGACTAAGGATAGTAAAAGATTTTGTCAGCCCTCAATCATTCTCTGGTCACTCAGTCTTATCCTCAGAAAGGAAGTTGTGTGTAAGCTTTGTGGTATCTGGACTGTTCTTGGTAATTGAGGCTGTGTTGCAAAATACTCTGAAAGCCAAAGTTCCTCACAAAGCTGGACTGTACAATTTCTTTCTTTCTTCCAAGGATAGCATTTGCCCTCTGTCCTTACCCCAGTTGGTTCGTGTCTGAGTTCTGCATTGGGTGTGCTAACCCTGGGTTTGAATGAAGGACTGAGTTACTAGCACAATGCAGAGCAACACCAAGGCTGCTTTAGGCAACTTTGAATGTCAGAGCTCAGCAGCTGAACCTCTCAGGAGCACAGCAGGGTCACTGCCCTGCCTGCTCATACCTTCTGGCTTTTCTTTCTCTTGCCCTTGTGGCTGCAGTGAGGCGAAGTCCTTCAATTTGTACCAGCAGAACCTCTGCCCACACAGGATAAATGACAAGATGGGACCATAGCTGGCAGCATCCTCCTCTCTGGACTGAAAGGCAAGTTCAAAAGCCTTTGCAGTGATTTGGCTCAAAAATATTGTGTCACAGCACTTATCAGAGTTAGGCACTGTTACAAGGAGCTTCATTCTTGGTCATGATTTTTGCTGTCATTAAAGGGTCCTGTCACTTCTAAAATGAAGCAAGGCCATACGTTATATGAAGCAAGCAACAAAGCAAGAAAGAAAGCAAAAGTAACCTAGCAAAAGAAAGAAAGAAAAAGAGGTGAAAAAGAAGAGAGACAGAGAAAGATGGAAAGGAAGCAAGACAAGAAGGAAGGAAGGAAGACAGACAGGAAGACAAACAGGAAGGCAGAAGGAAGAAAAGGAAAGAAAGGGAGGAAAGAAAGAAAAGGAAGAAAACGATATAAAACAGGGAAAGCAATAAAGCCAGAATGTCTATACTGTATGCCAGTGACGGCAAATAGAAATAATACCGAGAAGAAAAAAAATGTAATCTAAAAAAAGGGAAGAGTTTTCCCGGCTTGTATTATGTGCAATTCCAGGTGCTGTAACTGTGAAACATGAGCTGATATCTCTGTTTCCATGAACATGCTATGTTTTAGAGGATGTTACTCTCAGAGCATCTAAACTTCATGACATAAACGGCAAACCTAATTCAGAAAAAAGCACCTACCACACCAGATTACCATAACCAGGAGCACACACCTTTAAATCAAAAGTCAGTTGAGTTGGAAAAGGTTTAAGTTTTTTCAATAAATTATTTTTTATAATGACTATAAAAGTTATATAGTACACAGGGACTTGCTAGAGGTAGATACTTTACTGTACCTGAATTGCTAGGAATACTTCCTGAGGCATAAAGCTGACAATCAGACATCTGAGTGTATTTGAAAAACATCATCTACCAAAAGACTAAAGCATGAATTTAGCAAAGTAATCCAGGAAGGAAATTCTTTGTTCTTTCTTGTTATTTATCATGGCAACTGAAGTGATGTAAAGGGAAATGAGCTTACACTTTAATTCAAAAACAGATGAAATATAGGAAGAGTTTGAGAACAAAATTATTTTTTCACTGTTAAATATATGGATTTTGACTCTTCCTGAACTGTATTTCAGCACATTTTTATATTTTATGCCCATGATAAGTTATTAAACATATAAAATTGTCTTATTTGTAGAGTATAACAGCGTTGCTAGTGATAGTGCCCCCATTTTTCAAGGTAGCAACTACTTAGATGTGTATAGATTCAAGATGACCTTTTAATTACAAGGGGAAGTATGAAATTGCGAGAAATAAGAGTTTTGTCATTGTATAAAGAAGGGGACAAAAGGAGCAAGGATTCTAAATTAGCAAAATTGCAATTCTTATGAAAAATAAAGCACAATCAGGAAGAACAACTTGTGGTTAGGATTGGTGACAGAAGGTCATAAGGAAGGTTGAGAGGAAGAAAACTAAGGACATGAAACTGCACAAATTCCCATAATATGCAGCATGGAGAGGAAAGGGAATTAACTAATGAACATATTCAAACTACTGACAATTATTTTAAAGTGTTCCTGGAGAATTAGTGATCCCTAAGACATCTGAAAAGAAAGAGGAGCATGTTACTGGTCTTTAAGAGTGGCTGGGGAAGAGGAAGAGAAAGAGTGAACCTGTCGTCTACCATCTGGTAAGCCTAACTTCAGTCTGCAGTAATATAGTGGAAAAAATATTAAAAGGTAAAAATCCTAAGCACGTAGGGGAGAATGGATCCACAACTGGTAAACAGCATGGATTTATAAGGAATGGAAGAAAGGCACACACAAGCACTTTTTTTCTTCCTATAATTGCAAAGTGGCGACTGAAGGGAACACAGTAGGTGTAATATACGTGCCCACTAACATATAGATTTGGATGTATGAGCTTCAGTAAATTAAATAGATCTAGCAGTGTGACCACAAAAAAAAATCCAATGTAATTTTTGGGCTTCTAACACAGAGGCACTGTGTCATGTTCCTGGGAAGTGATAGATGTCTCTCTCAGTATACAATACTGATGAGATAGCATCTCGACTACTGCTTTCAGGTTTAAGTACATTCAGTACCAATAAAGATGAACTGGAAGGAGTTCAAGAAGCTTAGAAGGGAAAAGAAAGACCTATAGAAACCGTTTGGTGATTAAATGTTAACTGAAAATAGATACCTACAGCCTAGCCAAACAAAGGTGGCATAAGTAAGATAAGTGCCATATTCCTCACAGTGGAAAGTTTCCAATATAAACAAAATAGGCTCAGGTGTGAGAGCAGAACCTGGACAGTGAGTAAGTATTCCTTGTACATGGCCAGAGCTCTGGCCTTTCCTCCTGATGAGACCCACACAGACATTTGTTGGGAGGTGTTTGAAAGGAGCAGAGGAAATTAGGACTTACTCTGAGAGCTGAAAACAAGAGGGGAGCATTTAGGCAGAACTGTATGAGGCAGAATTCAGGCTGAAATAGATAAACAAGAATAACAGTTAGCTCTGTCAATCCAAGGAATGCTTTGTGATGGGTAGCTACACCAGTAACCCTGGGTTTGGCCAAAGCAGAAGTGCACACACATGGGAAATCACATGCATGAGGAGAGGAATGGCTTGGAGGGCCTAGAGGGAAAGGAAAGAGAAATAAGGAGGAGAAGCAAAGGTGAAGAGGCAGACGGAGAAAAAGAGGGAGAGGAAAAGGAAGAGGAAGAGGAAGAGGTAGAAGGAGAAGGAAAGATTGAGAGAGGAAAGAAAAAAAAAGGAAGAAACTAATAATAACGCTAAACCTTCCAAAGCTAAAACAGAGGACACTGGATTGTGGTAGGATATTCCAATCTTTCTCCACAAAACTGACTGCAGTGGCACAGTGGGTTTATCACTGCATATACATGCAGACCTGTCCCTGAAAACGGGACACCTGCAGGCTTTTCCAGCCATAATCTATTTCAAGTACATACATGTCCTGGTGGAAATCTATGTAAATGAATATACAATACCTCCTGAGAGCCTTTTGACTCCTCCTGTCCAAGCACAGCCTTCAGCCCATAGACTTCAGCTTCAATAGGGAGAGCAGAGGAATGATTATTTAGGTCCCTGTGCCAAAACATTTTGCAGGGTTATTTTAAATTTCCATGGTTTGCTTGTGGCTTTTTAATGGAGTTTTGTGCTTGGGTATTGGGTTTTTTTTTCATGTGATTTTGTATCCAGCCCCTCTCCGGTCCTTCTTTCCATCGCGGACATAAACTCCCGTTCCTTCGAGGAGGGCCATGCATTTCTCCCGCTAACCAGGAGATGGTGCTGTGGATTTTGGATCTGGAGCGCAGCGACCAGGGCCAGGGCTGGGGGGCCGGTAGGTCGCCGTAACGCCCGGAGAAGACTTACTGGCCACCCCGCGGGTCTCAACAGGGACTCTCAGATGCCGTTCATTTCACTGGAGCTCTTCAGACTTTCCTTGTCATCTCCAGTGTCTCCCTCCCGAGGGCAGGGCAGGGGTACCAGGGAGTGTCAACGTGCCTCAACTCTGCTAAGCAGTCAAGTCAAGTCAATCAACGTAATTTTTCTCCTCCTGAAGGACCTGGGACGGAGCTGAGAGGATGCTTTCCTCCTTTTCTCAGCCTCTCGCCACACAAATACTCCCAAGTTCGACTGCACCCTCCAAGTCCCGCCATCTCGTCCCATCCCCGATCCCTCGGGGAGCAGGATGCTGCGCCAGGCGTCCTGGGGGCTGAGATCATCACCTCCCATAGCCCCTTCTCCTTTACACGCGTTCCTTAGACCCGAGTGTGCTGTCGGATCCCGATCTGCTACTGGAAACACTTCCAAGGCTGGAAATTCACCGGCCTCTGGACAGGCACCTCTGGGGAGGTTTGCACTAGGAGCGAATGCAAAGAAAGGTGTCATTTTCTTTCTTTTCACTGTCTTTTCTTCACCCTGAACTTAAAGAAAGTTTCCCTAAGAGTGAAGACCACACAGAACCAGCTGCGGCGAACACAAATCACTCTCTAGCATTTGGGGCTGGAAGAGCCGAGCTGATGGCTGGGGATGTCCCCTCTGCCCGCAGAGCCCGACCCCCGGCCCTGCTCCCCAGGGCTCAGCATGCCGGAGGCGGAGGGGCTTGAGGCCGAGCAGCTGGAAAGGGACGGGGAACTTGGGTGAATCCAAGCCCTGAGCCTGCACGCGGTTCTCTGCCCGGAGCAGGCAGGGAGAGGCTGCCTTCGGCTGCTTAAAATCTGCCTCACCAGCATTCAGCTGCTGGACGCCTTTAGGGAAAATCTGGAGAGCGTCTTTCCTCCGGGAGGCTTTTCATGAAACGGGAAGCCCGGCCCTGGGGAGAGAGAAGGGGGGGTTAACTTCTCCCTCGGGTGGGGAACAGAACAAAGTGACTCTCGAGCAGATTTTGCGCAAGACACCGTGGAAAATCAGCAGCCGCTGCGCTGCCCGCTCTCATCTGTATTCCGGAAGGCTCCAAGGCTCCCCGCATCCCCTCCGGGACGGCCGGTGCCCGGGGAGCCGGGTGGTGCTCCAGGACGGCCGGCGCAGCCCTCTCTGCAGCCCGGTTCCGAGCAGCTCCCTGCCCGAAATAATGCCCAAGTGGAGCGGAACCGGTGGCGGAGGGCTGCGGTACAATTACGGCAGATAACGAGACGCTGGGCAGATGTGTTTTCATTGCGCTGTAAGATAAACGCAGTGTTAAATGCCTGACAACTTCCCAGAAGCAATCAGCAAAAGTTTACGAGTGCATAAACCTCAAAGACCATTCCTCGGTATTTTTATAAGCCCCGCATTTAAAGCTTCTATAAATTCTTCTGCCTGCTTCCAAACTAAAGTTACTGTAGGCTATTAACCAGCCATTTCTTCGGGAGGGGGGAAAGACAGATCACAACAGGCGAGTCCGAGAGGGGTGAGATGGTCTCTCATTTTGTCTCCTTGCGCCCTCCACTTTCTTCTCCCTACCTCTCCCCCTCTCCCCCCTCCAAGCTAAAGTTTGTAAGAAAGTTGGCATCATTATAGCACTGCAAGTCACAGGTGAAAGCATCGGCAAGAGGACAGGGATACATCAAGAACAGGGGGCAGATCCATAAAGAAAGGAAAAGGGAAGTACGGAGAGAAGTAAAAGCCAAAGCGAGATGGATGAAAGGACGGGCAAAAGCGGGGACAATCTCGTAGCCGTATCCTCAGGCAGATCAGCATTAGGCAGGCTGGCGGGTGGACGGGGACGAGAAGAAAGCTTAGACGGAAAGAGACCAATTTCAGACGCCGGGTGCAAACCTGAGCGAAGGCAGCCGAGGCCAAGGAGAGACCTCCTGGAGATCGCCGCAGTGTCCCCATGAGCCCTCCCCGACGGCGCGGCCCGGCAGCTCCCGCCGCCCCTCGGGGCACCGGCCCCGTCGCCTGCGGAGGGGGAGCGCACGCTGTCCCCAGAGATGCAGGGAAAAAGAGGGGAGGTAGAACTAATGAGCCCACAGATCAGCTGAAGAGCTCGAGACAGGGAACTCCGTCTTCCAAAATATAAGTTGTGAGGAATTAGATGTTCCTCCTAACCATCATATTATAACAACAGTATCCGTCATCCCTATGTGACCGCATGAGTTTTACAAGTTTGGTATTGAACAGATAAAATATTTTTTTTTTAATAAACTGTTGCGATTATAAAATCCTTTGTTTCTGATCCCAAGGAAAAAGAAAATTGCTAATTGGAAAACAATAAACCGAAAATGCCTTTGGATTAATAATGATAGAGGTTAAGGGTGGCATCCCTTGGAAAGGGGGAGGGGAGCGAGGCGCTCGGTGCCTATGCGCTTGGACGGCGACCAGGGACAAGCGCAGCAGCCAAATGGGGTTGGGAGGGAGGAGAACGGGGGAAGAGGACGGGGGGGAGACCCCCCTTCTCTTCGGAGGGCTCGGCTTGTGTGTTCGTCTCTGATCCGGAGACACGAGGTGAGGAAGGTCTGTATGGTAGTCATGTCCTCGCTAGATGAAATCTCAGTCAATTATTCTGAAATCTGCAGCTTGGCTTCTTTTCATTCTTTCCAGGTGAAAATTCAAACGTTTTCTGTTGTCGCCTGGTCCTTTCTTTCCTGAAACAAGGCACCCAACTGTTCTGATATTACCATTCAAAAACAGGTTCTGTGGCAAACCTCATTTGTGAATCTATTACAGAGATTAATAGATTATTTCTCCTTTTTCAACTAATTCTCAGTGGGGAAATTTAACCATATGGTAAGGAGAGAATTAGAATTTCATCACATTAGAGCAAAATGTAATGAAAAGAGTCCAACACCTGGGGCCAACTCTGAAAGACACAATTAAAAGGTTTTTAATGAAACCAGAGAAACTAAAAAATTTCATAGCCTTCAGTAATTCTGCCACATAAGAATGATTTACTGAAAGTGTTGGGAAATATTGTTTTTACTGATGTCAGAAGGATGATAACCTGCCACTAAATACCCTGAGAGCTAACAGCAGAGCGAGAGCGAGCTGCTCTCCTCCTGCAGTAAAGGAACAGCGGGACAAAATTCAGACCAACCCTGGGGTTGCCAATTCAGGCTCTGAGGGAGCGCAGAAGAGCCTGTGCCCTGCAAAAAGAGGGGAGAAGCCCCGAGAGGAGAGCGGGGTATCTCCCCGAAACCGGTGGCTGCATTCCGGCGTTGGGGAGCGGAGCGGGTCTCTCCCGCCGAAGGAGGCGGGGAGGGACGGAGCTGCAGAGAGTTGGTCAATCACAATAAATAAATAACAATAATAAAAAGTTTAGTGGGATTTGCCCTTTCCCACCTCGAGCTCCCTCCTCCCCAGAGGTTCATTTTCAAAGTAACTGATGGGGCTTTATATCTTTTATAGGGACACGAGGGATCATCACTCTAAAGCGGCAATCTGCTGCTTCGAAAGGGCTCAGGGAGGGAGGAGGAGGAGGGGAACCTCCCTGTAATTTGGTCTCCGCTTTCTGGAGGGGGAGGGAGCGGGGGCTGGGGACCATGCGGCTCCCGGGGAAGGGAGTTGGGCTTTGGCGGGGGGCAGGAGCGGACACGGCTGCTGGGGTCGCTCTGCTTCTTTTAGTTATTATTTTGGGGTCTTTTTCTCTTTCCCAGCCTATGGTTTTTGGGAAGACCGGTAGGGGTTGGAGGGGGGCTCTAAGTTAATGTAAATGCAGGGGGTGGGTGGGCTGGGATGGGGGGAAAGGGTGTCACTCCTGACTCCACGGCTAAGTTAGCAGAAGTCTGCTGGCAGCACTCGGAAGGGGAGTGTTGAAGCGGGCTTTTCTGCAGTGCAGGGCTGTAATTTGCTGAAGGAGGCAAAGAACATCCTTCGATCTAAGTAGGGCTTTTAGTGTGCTCATTGATGAGTGAAAGTCGCCACACATGTCAAGCTAAAGGCAGTTGTTGGGTTACTAACAGGACACAACGTCTTGCAAACATATGCGTTAAGCTGTGTATACAGATGGCAGGGAGAATAATGGAGCAGGCGCCTCTTATAAAGCTCTAGCTGCTGCCTGTCTTCAGACCTGGGAAAAGCAACTATTCAGACTCAGGGCCAGATAGCGCCTGGGATTGTTTGTTACCGTTTTAATCCTATTAATTAAAACGTTAACCTGATTGGGTAGAAAGCTCTGTCCCAACAGGCGAGTCTTCTTCATAATAACCTACTCTCAGAGATAATGATGTAAAAGACTCCCCCGTCTACGGCGGCTGCTGGTTGATGGGTCCGGAAATCTCTTGAAGGTGAATCCAAGCAAGATAAACGGTGGAAGCGGCTCCACTGGCAGCGCACAATGCCCCAGCGCGGCGCCTGCTGAGGGCGAGCCGGAGCTGCAGCCGGAGCCACAGCCCGAGCCAGAGGCACAGCCACAGCCGCCGCCAGAGCCGGAACCGTCAGAGCCGCAGCCCGAGCCGCCGCCGGAGCAGGGGCAGCCGCGGCGCCAGGCACAGCGCAGCCCCGGCGGGAGCCGGGAAGCGATTTCTGCCAGCGGGACGCCGGGGAT
>JASSUY010006712.1:0-17740 GCA_032466535.1 Forpus xanthops
GAGGACACCAGAACTGCACACAATACTCCAAGTGAGGTCTCATGAGAGCAGAGTAGAGGGGTAGGATCACCTCCCTCGACCTGCTGGTCATGCTGTTTTTGATGCAGTCCAGGATACAGTTGGCTTTCTGGGCTGCAAGAGCACATTGCTGGCTCATGTTCATTTTCTCATCATCCAACACCCCCAAGTCCTTCTCCTCAGGGCTGCTCTGAATGTCTTCTCTGCCCAACCTGTAGCTGTGCCTGGGATTGCTCTGACCCAGGTGTAGGACCTTGCACTTGTCAGGGTTAAACTTCATGAGGTTGGCATCAGCCCACCTCACAAGCGTGTCAAGGTCCCTCTGGATGACATTCCTTTCCTCCAACGTATCAACCTAACCACACAGCTTGGTGTCATTGGCAAACTTGCTGAGGGCACACTCAATCCCACTGTCCATGTCACTGACAAAGCATATTTGTTTTTAAAATACTGACAGTAAGCTGGGGATTCCAATGACATTTTGGTTACACAATATTGCTAAGTACACACAAGTATTTCTAAACCAAACTGCCTTTGCTGATTTGTGCTTTCACTTTGGAGAATTACATAGAATCATAGAATAGTTTGGGTTGGAAGGGACCTTCAAAGGTCAACTAGTCCAAACCCCCTGCAATGAGCGGGGATGTCTTCAATTATAACTTTTACTTCAGTCCTTGTTTTAACTATTTTATGATTATTTATCTGTTTCTTTAGGTGCTATATGACCATTTCAATGAATACAACAGTTTCTACATGGACCAGAACTCCCAGAACCTTCTATACTATGCTCTTTTTCAATCTTTGAATTGGATTTGTGCTAGAAATAGGAATTTTTTAGGCATTGCTTGAGGCTACAGCCATTTCTGAAATGCATTGTAGTGATCATTTTTAAGTGTTATTTTAAAATGCCACAAACCTTTTCCAGCAAAGTGCTGAGCACTCTTCCACATCTCCCAATGTTTGGCTAAGCTCTTCACCAAGTAACACAGTGCTAAATTTGCTGCATATCATCCTTTTTCCCTATCTGCCCAAAAAAAGGTTAGTTAAAGTCCCTGTGCAGTTTGCAGCAGCGTTGCACAAGGCATTCCAGTGACTAGTGACCACGCAAGTACAGAAACCTTTATTACCCTCTGCTTCATTAAGACATTTTAGCACAGATATGACAATAACCCAAACCAGGGTGCACAGAGGCACTATCAGGCTATTTAACACAGTGACAGAGCAATACAAAGAGCCACAACAGGGCTAAACCAGGGTGTTGAATGCTCAGCGATTAAACAGCTGCACTCTGCACCTTGAAAGAGCCAGTCTGTCACATACAGCTTGATTTACAAGATGACAACTTTGTTTTTCCAGTAGAACTCCTCATGTATGAACAAGGAGTGCTATGGGCACCTGGGAGCTAAAGAAGGACCTGCTGTTTATCCAGACTTTGCACTTCTGCTTATTGCAGCCTTGCAGGTAGAGGTTTCACCCAATGCTCCTTAGTGGTGTAACAAGAGTATGTGTTGAGTTTGAGGTGAGGATGGACCATGCCACTTCCTCTTGTAATAGTCACCAGTTTTCGTGATGTATACTCAGATCCCTGTTCCTTAGATGGGAGCTGTCACTCCCTGCTTCTTCTCTGTCTCCTCCAGACACTAACTCCTGAAGGGTAGCCAGGAAGGCAGGAGAGCAGATGCAGGGTTCATGAGTCAGTATAGAAGGAAAGCATGCAGGTACCTGCAGGCAAGGAATGGTTGAAGCCTGCTGAATCACTGGGTAAGCAGGAAGGGTATGCTGATGTGGCTGGAATTTTAAGCATAGCAATCTGTTTTTATACCTGAATGATGGACTGTAGCTCCTGGATTTTAGTCTTCATCATCTCATTTTCCCGCTCCAGCTCCAAAACCTGTTCCTTTTTGGGTCGGTTTTCAATATCATTTTTCAGCTTCAAAGACTGGTTCCTCTCCAGCTTGCATTCCTCTTCCACCTTGTTCAAGCGATGCTTCAGCTGGTCAATCTAGAGCAGCCAGAGAGCAGTGGAAAGGAAAGAAATCATTCCTAGCTCAGATATATACTGCTCTGAAAACACTCCCAGGTGAAAACACACTGTCAGAAGCGGAAAAAATAGCTTAATATATGAATACGGATAGGGAGCAGCAGATAACTGGTGTATGTGCATGGTGTTGAATGTCCATAACCGAACTGCTGAACTCAAGCAGAAGCCTGCTATATGCTATCTGCAACTGGTATGGGCTGGTTGTGCATTTTTATAAGATCTGGACTAAAAGAGTGGCACATCCTAAATCCTCCAATAAATAGGGATATGAAACAGATTAACACTAGGGAGGCTGATCACACACTGTGCTTTCGCATATAAACTATTTGGAGTGGGAAAAACAAGGACTTTGAGTTCTGGATATGAAAGAGGGGTTCCCAAAAAGAAAAAGTAACTTTAGACAGAAGGTGCCCTGGGAAGAAGGTGTTTATCATCAGTGCAGGAAAGATTTGAAAGTGGGGGAGTATCCTGGAGATTAGCGATGCACAGGATAAAGGGCAGGGATGCCCAGGGACCTTGGCTTGTAATGCCTGTGGGTGGTGACTGTGAGCTGCTGCACAGCATGAACTGACACAACTTTCAACCCAACCATCCCACTCCAGCAGCCATGTCCCCATGGGAAGGGATGTTGAGTGCAAGAGAAAGCAGCACCAAATTGGGAGAGTGAGCAAAGGACTGTGATGAAGCAGGGCAAAATGGCTGATGCTATTGATACGAGAATGAACCCTAGTGTCCAGACCCACTGTGGGTAGTTGGCTACTCCACCTCATCTGCAACACACACACACAAGCATGAATTTTATGGCACTTGAAGCATTGCTCTGTATTTCTTAACTGGCCTTAAGTTGTTCCAATGCTCTATGTGAGCCTTCCTGAATAAACCACCAGCAGCTGTAGTGCCAACTTGGGTAACTGCCCCAAGACATTATTGAGCCTGAAAAGCTAAAATTATGTTTTGAACATTTTGGTTTTACTTGTGTTTTGTTAATCTATTCCAAGTATATAAATTATCTGCTATTAACGCACATCACTGCAGCTGGCATTTCTGTACAGCTATACCTCTAATTATCTGGTTAAGCAAAGCATATGAGATCTCTATACCTTGCTGCTGTCAGCGAAGGCCTCATTTTGCTGGATGCCACCACCATCCTCCACTGCTGCTCCTGATTAAAGCAGCTCAGAGCATTTCTCTCACCTCTAACTGGAGGTCTCGGCTCCTTATCACAGCCATGCTCTTCTCGTCACTCAGCTGGGCATATCTCATGGCCAGATTGTAGTTCTCATCTTTCACCTTCACCAGCTCATCATTGTAGTTGTTCCTCTCCTCCTTCATCTTGTTGTATCTCTCCTGGAAGGTCAGCAGCTCTATCTTGTTCAGTTTGAGCTGCTTTCGCTCATCCTCCAACTGGCGAGACTTGGCCAACAGTTCACAGCGCTGCACATCTTTTGTCTTCACTTGCTGCTGAAGCTTAATGATCTCATTCATTAGGAAGTGGGTAAGGCCTTCATGTCCCTCCTCCACTGAAAATGTTTGAACAGCTTTTCAGTGTCTAATAAAGTAACTTCAAGTAGGATTAGCAGAACTGAGTAAGAAACAAATGTCCCAGAATATGTACAGAGGCATTGAATATACACAGATACACATTTGTGCATCTAACTGGCAACAGCACAAGCATTACACAGTACACTATTACCAGAATTACAATATACACACATAGAGCTTGTCTGGATAGAATATGAACCCTTTGCATTTGCCTTGTTTCAGCTGAGCTAACAGGCCTTTGAAAATAGCACAAACCTCGACAAACAAATCTGGACCAGTGCTATTAAATCTGCTGCACATCTGTAGGTCACCAGTGTAATTCAGTCCACTGTTCCAATGTTCTTCTCTTGAGATTTCTTGTAATGCCTAGCATTCAATTGGAAACTCTTCAAATTCATTCAGATAACTGAGATGTTCCTTTCTTTGTACATTACCTGTGGCTAGCACATTTTGTATCGAAGGTAACTGAAAAACTGCAAAATACTACTGTAACCTTAGCTTTTATTTCCATTTTTTGCTTGAAAAATTAAACCCAGTCTCCAATACATCCCTTATTCAATAGGCTCCTTTGGGATTGATTCTACTCACCAACAATAGTGGAAAATCTCCGTGTAGGTTCTTTCCCTGTCACCAGTTTGTAGAGTTCAGGATAATAAAACTCCAGGCTCTCCAGGAAAACTACATAGCCCCTTTGGCCCTTGGTGTGGAGAATGTCGAGCAGTCGGCCTAAGGAGAGAGAGCAGAGAGGTGACGCAGCAGCATGAGGAGCAGCATAAGCAAGTACAGTACCCCCGATGTCAGATCTGCTTAAGGTTCATCTCTGCCACAGCAACGTGCTGTGAAAACTCTGGCTGATTAATTGAGTTCATCTGAACTCATAAAGCAATGCCACGTATTCTTTATGCTTGTGCTGATTGTTATGCTGAAGGAGTGTGGGCAACTTGGTCTCTCAGTGCAACCTTTCCCAGGCAGTGCTGGAATGCTGGGACAGCAGACCCTTCAGTGACAAATCATGAGGCACGGTAAGCCAGCTGAAACCCCACTCTTGGAATGGCTCCTGCCTCTGCTAACTGATGCATTTGACAAGGCCTTGATGTGAATATGAACCCTGTGAGTTACAGTCTGCACAGCACTGCAAGGAGTCGTTGTTATCAGAATAGGAGCAGCAGATCCCCACCCCCCTTTACATTAAATCTCCTGGAAAGAAGACATAGGTTTTCCATTTGATAATCTGCAATAGGATACAGGCTCCCCCCAGACTTAGCAAAAGAATATTGTTCCAATCAGGATGCAGATGTAGCCATTCACAAAACAATTACCTGCTCGGTTAATTTTGGAGGGCAGCATAAGTGAGTTAAGCACCTCATCCTCATCTTGCTCATCGATGACTTTGCACTGCCGTAAGTAGGGGGTCAGCTTGGCTGGATTGATGTAGCGGCTCAGCATGTGCCGGTTGCATTCCACATTCTCCCACAAAGCTTCCTCCTCATCTTTCAGTGTCTCCAGGCAGTCATCCATCTCTGGCTCACCTCCTTAACAAGGGAAACAACTGGCAAATAAACATCAGGCAGGACAGCTTCTATCCTGTATCCTTTTCTTTTTGCGCTTCCATGTCACATCGGATGAACTCAAGTGCAGCCTGTCCACAGCTCATCTGGAAAGTGACAGTTCAGAGAAGTGCCATCTTGAGTTTGTGAGCTATTGCATATTGCTCTCTAGTGATGAATCTGTAGCTCAGCTAACTCCATGAAGTTCTCTACAAGCCAAAGAATTCCTCTTCATAATAGAAGCACTGGCAAAGGACACAAGGCAGTGAAAGAAAGGGTATGAGCATGCAGAGCTCAGAGCAAAGACAAATGCTTGCTGTAGGCAGCTAAGGCTTTCATCCTCACCTCTGTTGTTCCTCTCAGCTATATTGATGTGAATCTGGATTTTTACCTGCATATTTATGATGAACCAAGACACATAAATGACTGCATCATGTAAATAGTTTACTCATAAGTAAGCACTTACGTATCTCTCCCTTCTGCAATGTGCATGCATTGACCAACGCGTGGGTATGAATTAAAGTGATCTGTGAGTTTGGACCTTGCCTTTCTCTGCATGAGTAATTTTCATACCACTGAAGTCTGAAAATGTTCCTGACTCATGCAAATATTATCACATGATTTCTGAGTGCTTGCTAAGCAATTTCCTGCCACCTTCTAATCTGTAACCACCTCATTAGAGAAGGTTACAAGGCAGGCAACAGTGAGGTGAGAAAACTCGTCCTAAAGTTGAGTAAGGAAACCTTGTCAAAATCTTTCCTTCTTAATTTTATGAGTGTTAACTTTTGAAACAAGTCCTATTTCTGCATTCCAGCTTCCCAAGCTCTTGTGAGCCAGGCGGCACAAGGAAGATAAGCCTCTATTTCAAGAGGTATTTTACCCCATCAGAGACCACGATATAGGAAGAATGTGCTTTATGAGACTTTGCTGGTAATCAGTAACTAAAGACCTTAAAAGCAACACGCTGTTTTTCTTTGACCAAAAGAGTTCTCTCCATTGTGGCATAAATCCCTCAGCTTCCAACTTTACAAACTGCAAAGCAGCTGGAGTTACACTGAACATCCCCAGGCAAAATCAGCTATTAATGTGTATATCCATGGGCGATTAACTCCACATTTTGAAAACTAAAACCTAAAGTGCTAATCTGCTAAATAATGTGTTTGTCAGTGCTCTATCATAATGACACACGGAATAGTCCTACAGAAATGCGTCAACAACAGCCCTCAAAAAGGCAAGGCAGACCAGGTCTGCTCAATGGGATCCAGGATGATAGGGGCATGGCTGCAGCTATAGGAAAATCTCTGTTCTTACAAACTCTTCACAAGCGGGATGAAATCCTTATTGAATACCAGTATTCACATGCAGTAAAAATGACACTGCAGTAATGAACAGTAGAAAGCTAAACAAATAGAAACAGCTCTATAAGAGAGGTAGCAGTGGGAGGAATGCTAAAGGTGAAATAGCTTCATCTGAAGTACTCATACATTCTCATGAACCTTACTCTCCACCACTTACTCTGGAGATTCACTTCAAAGATGAATTTAACAAACACTAGATAATCAGAGAAGCTGAACTTTGGGAGTAGAAGCAGTAGAGCAGAGGGTCACCCAGTCCTGCAGTCACCTTACAGCCTCAGCTATCTATTGCACCTCAAGAAAGGTGTGTTGCAGGCCCTTTAATTTTGAGGAGCATACCAGGAAGCTCACAGATGTGCAAAAGAAGCGCTTGCCTGAATTCCATCAAATGCAAGATATCTTGTAATCTGCTGCACTGAGCCAGAAATTATTACCCACTGTCAGCAATTCCCTCAGGACATTAGTAAGGCATTTCTCCATTAAATGATTAAACAAAGAGTTCGCTCATCAGCGTAATTCTTGACATGGATACAGGGTTTTTTTTTACCTGACATGAAAAACACCTTTAACAGATAGACCCTCATGTATGGGCATGATACGTCCATGCTGTTATTTTGAGGACATAATGTTTAGTGGGAAAGGAGTAAGTACAGTGCATGAGTGGCTAAGAATTTTCTGGTAGCTAAGTCCTGTTGAACACTGTCTACTATCAGGAGCAAACCCTTAGGAACAGACTAAGAGTATAACCTCCAAGTAACTCCACTGTCTTGTGGAGCTATTCCAGAGACAGCAACTGATATTAGTACAGCATCCTTCTTAGTGCACAAGGATTTCTTTGATTTAGTATTTAATATAATGTTGAACAGCAAACAAAATGCTTGTGATTGGTTGAAATTTTGGTGTGCAGCTCAAAAACCAGATGTGCCAACTGAAACTCAGTGGGAAACCAATAAAGGTATTGTATTAGTGGCTCTAATTTTAGAAGACTTTCAGCAGCAGTATTTCAAAGACCTTATTCCCCATTTCTGTCCTTCCTTCCTGTGATACCATTGCAGAAAACACTGTTTTCACTTACAAATTAAAGTTATTACAGATTTAATGGTTTCAAATGCATAATCACTTAATCTGATCTTTATTACAATTATTGAAATGATCCAGTTTCTTCTTCCAGCACCATGAGTTGTAACCTAACACATTGAGAAGTTGTGATATGTCCTAGAAATACTATGGCGTCCATTACAAATCACAGGTGCGAAGTCACAGACTTGGACTAACTTCAACAGATATTAACCAAGAAGAAATAAGAATTGCCCCAGCAGTTAATAAATTGCTCTCCTACTGCTCCTTTCAGTAGTTCGTATACAAAATAGCTTTTACCTGCAGGAGATCCTAATCCAGTAATAATCTCAGCGAGTTCCATCTATTTCAAAGATCTCTGTAGATGCAGACAAATAGAAAAGGGAATCCCATTTTACATTAAAGAAACACTCTACTCCCCTTATCTCCTTTTCTCTCTCGGGGACTATAATTCTCTCTTGGTAGTAACACACAAATGAATCTTTCTGTGTGTTTGCTAGATTTTTTGTTGTATTTTTCAATGCACAAATCACCTCGCAGTTAAAGCTGTTCTCTGTTCTCAGACTCCACACTTTCATATGTCAGTGACACTCTCCACTGATCAAGGGAATAAAGCCTGCTGGCTTCAGAACCAGGGGTTCTATCAAGTGCTCACCATCAGGTCACAGCTAAAGCTTCAGGTTTTGTGATTCATTTCATGACGGCACAGAAATTAACCCTTCAGCTGCTTAATTATTTGCATCCCCTTGCCCTGAATGCTTGTCAGCCTCTCTACACTGAGAAGTTACCATGTAAGAGATTGTGAATGCAGGCTTCTGCTAAGGTTTCTGATTTCTTGGTATCTCCTTTGTGACATAGGAAAAAAAGAGTATTGTCTTCCTACCGAGAAGCAGGAGGAAGTGTATTTTGGAAGATGGGATCTATTTTTAATGCTTTGGACTTCTGCATTTGTCACAGATGTTCACAGACTGGCAGTATATAAAAGAAACCGCGACACACAAAATGTTTGTGCAAACCGTAAGCTAATAAGAACAGTTTATCTTAAGTACTGCATATGTGTTTATAAACCAGGAAAGGATTACATACCAATTATCACACTTGAAAGGGTGATAATAAAGCAGAAATAAAGATGAAGATAGCATCACGCATACAATTATCCTCACCATTTTGAGGGTATTGTCTTACATCGTCTTTCTATGCATATCTCTTCATGGGGCAACACTCTTTCTCCCTCGAGTTCTTACAGCACCTCACATGATAATGTATAACAGGGTGATTTTGTCAAAAGCTGCTTCTATGGATAGGTGCAGGTTTGCAGTATCAGAGAATTGCCAAAGCACAAAGGGATTTAGAGATCTCTTTAATTTTAGAGGAAAGTCACAGTTTAACGTGTGATAAGGAAATTCTATTCCTTTGCTTAAGGACAAGAGATCTCGATTTGTACTCCTGGCTTTCTGAAATGCTGCATGCCAGCTGTTTCCCATTATGTTGGCTTCACTGCTGGATGTTCTATAGTACTGAAAACTACTTTTAAAAGACTTAAACATTGATTAAAAATGATTAAATCTGCTGGTCTATACTTGCAGGTTTTTTCCATACAGCTGCTAAATCTGGACTCCCAAAGGAGAGGAGACAGTGTCTTCATCTGGCTTTATGAATTTGCACTTTATATTCATTCTTTCTTCCTCTATGTCCCCAAGGTTAGTTAAAAGTACTTTTATGACAAGGTAGGACTCATTACTTTGTAACTGCAAAGCATTTGGAACCATCAAGATGGAAAGAACCTAGAAAGGCATTTATTATTAGTACAGGATTTTGACTTCAGATTTTGCAGGCCTTAGAATACTTTGAAGCCAGCATCACTGTTGAACAGACTGGGCTGTGTTACTGGTTTAGATCACAGTGGCTGTATATGAACGAACTGTTCCGTGTATACCAGAATTCCCTCTTTAGATGAAAGATTCAACCAGCTTACTAAATGCCACAATTTCAATAAAGTATAAAGGAAAAATATAGGATAAGAGATAGAAAAGTAATAGAAGAGCAGAAGCTTTAAACACAAAATGGGATTATTTTCGCACGATGTACTCTGTTCAATTCCATTGAGTCAATCATCCTGTTACATGCAACCTACAAAATCTCCCAAAACACAAATAGATTTGCAAGGCTTCAGTGAGGTAAAGGTAAGGCTTCAGTAAAGGCAGATGAGATGAGAGTCATAGTCATAAATACTACTCCTATTTTCAGAGAAGAAAAGAGGCAGAGGTAACCCAAGCAAGCTCCCTAACTGGTTCAAAGAGCTTTGGAGGCATATTCATCTTCCTTCGGCAAGCAGAAGATGGAAAGAAAATGCCTCTCATTTTCATAACTATTAATTCACCAACCAAGTGAGAGAAAGAGAAATGAAGAATCGCATCATGTTATTCTTATTCAGTATCCCTGCCCTGTGAAAAAGAGAATGCAACAAAATAAATCAGAGATCTGCCTTTAGTCCCTACTCCTGTGCTAATAGAAGGCAGACAGAAAAATGAATACCATAGGAACTCTCTCCAATTATCTCTTCCTTTGCCTTTATTTACTCTCCTATCAACAGACCCATTTAAAACTCCATCTCAGAAAAACGGAATGTGTAAAGCATGCATAAAGAATGGATCGATCACTAGTACTGTTAGTTGGTACACTCAATGGTTTGCTTTGTAGCATCTAAACCAGGAAACGCTGTATGCAACAGAGACACAAGCTTTCAAAACTGCGGGATAATATTGCTTAGAGCTGAAAAATCCTTGCATTTGATTCCACACTTCTTCCCATCAGCTTTTGTCTGCTTTTGAAATTGTGTATGAAATTCTGTAAAATAACAATCACTTTCTGGAGAAAAAAAAACTATTTACACATTAAAAACACTGTTCTGCCCATTACATATTGCTGCAAAGGACCGCAATCAGTGCAGTAATACTTAATAGAATCTTGTGACCACCTGTGTTTTATAAAAGGCTGAGATCTGTGCTTTGCCACTTTGTGCTCCATCTAGCGATGTCTATGTCTTCCTCAAATCTGCCAGCTTTAGGACTTCAGAGCTCTTACTATCACACAGGAAGGAAATGACTAACTTTGCCTCAATGGCAAACCGACAGCAGACCGTGTTACCTCAAACATGCTGCATCCAATCAGGTTTGCTTGTAGAATATGTATGACCAATAATAAACAAAGAAAATGGAAAAATCCTACTCTACTGATAGCTTAAAACTGTTTTGGCAAGACTCGATTTATCGTGTGTCACTATTTTCTACACACAGTGAAAATGCTTCTAGCTCCTTCAGTAACACAATGTCTAAGCACGACCGATAGAAGAAGAAATCGAGAGGCTGGGTTCATTTCACCAGTTTGAATTAGGCATCTGGTTTCACTTAGGAATCTAGATCCTCTCTAGTGAACGGAAAATGGTCTGGTTAAAACTTCGTTCCACCGTTTATACTTCCACCTTGGAATGCCCTCTAAAGATCGGTTTCTAGCCACTACTAATAGCTTAGGTTCCCACTAGGGTAAATGGAAAGGTTTGTCCCTTCAGATGCCAGTGTCCATACAGGCAATTAGATCAATATTATTCTGTTTTCCCGTATTATTTAAGAATCTGATTCCCAGATTTCAGAACTTGTTAGAACTACCATTATTAAATTATATGTGAAGGTAAATGAGAAATGAGAGAGGTGAACAATGAGAGTTGGGTACAAAAAACTGAAGAGGAGAAAGTGAGACTTGGGGATGAAAAACAGCGAGGTCAAGGGCAAATGAAATACAAAAAGGGAACAGAAAAAGAAAGAAAGTTAAAGAAAGGGGAACTCAACAGAATTAAAGTGAGGAACAGAAGTGAGATAGATAAGAATGGGAAAGATTTCAGTGAAAGCAAAGGGAAGGAACGTGGGGTGTAAAGCAAACGAAGGGATACACAGGGAAGGCCCTTCCACGGATCCTGACACATCAGAAATTAGTGTTAGCTCTGAGCATGCAAATCAAGATAATGGCACAACAATTTAAACAAATAATTCACCACAAGAGTTCAATGCATCTGTTTTAAAGGATTTGTGAAGTAGCAGTGGAGAGCTGAAAGCCTGGCATTTAATAAATGTGTTAATCTACACATCCTCCATCCTGTCATGCACGATGAGGAGGAGGACAATAGAAATCACTGTGCTAACACAGTACAAATATATTAATATAGCCGGCCTCTTTTTCTTGAGTGCAGCATTAGCTACTGACACGAGCATTTCCTCTCAACTAATGTGCGTTAAAAGCCAAGATCTAAGAAAGAAGCTGTCATCCTCAGGCTGCTGAGGGCTCATGAGAATGCTGGCCCAACAAATGCTTCAAAAGCCATTACTCGATCCCAGGCTACCTCTTCCTTGAGACTGGCTTGCTCTCTTCCTACAACGGATGGAGGTTCTCACTAGCTGAGGAGGAGAAGGCACAGCTGGGGGCAATCGTTCTGTGTGATTACGAGGAGTCCTGAATTGAAAATTCAAGTTACTTAAACATGCAAATGGATTTGATGACCGCAGGTTAGGCCCCACTGAATGTGTGCTCACATTACAAATCCCACCACATTCTCTGGCACAGAGAACCAGTGTTCATAAGGGATTTGCATAGAGTGAGCTATGTAAGAACCTGGTGAGGACAAAGATTCATTAGCTGACACCTACATATGAAACTCTCGTAACCTTTGCACAGAAAGCCTGACTCTCATGGGTGTTTTGAACACTTCTATTAACACAAGTCGGGTAAAACAGGAAAAGAGACAGAAGTGTAGCTCTATCATATAAAACTGCTACTTAGCCTATTTAAAAAAGTGACACTTTCTACAAACCTACGTTACATGAGTTTAAAGAAATAATAAAACAGAGAGAAGAACATCTTCCATGCAGGCAGATAATGATTCTACGTAGGTGATCCTCTCATCGCCAAACCAGTGAAAGGATGGGAGGACTCCCCTCTAGTTTAACAATCTCCAAATTCAGCATAACTGACAGTAAATGTGTAGGCCATTCTTAGAATTGAAAAGGTTACACTGCAGGCTTGAATACTGTCAGATAATCTCACTGTAATTCACTGTGGCCATTTAATGATTCAGTTAAATATCTTAAATGCACTATGGAAAGGTATAATAGCTCCCCACCTAGCTCTGTGAAGACTTACCCATTCACATTTAGCTCTTAATTGCTAACAGTATATTCTGTTGGATCAAATGCTGTCCAGTTTCCCAAGGGTGATGACTGCTCTGATTCACATATACATTTTGTTAATTTTAAATGCACAGCTTCACATACATAGAACAAGTATTTATACCTTATTCACTTTGTGACCTCTTTGTAACTATTACTTTAAAAGAGACTTTCATTTTATAGAACCGACCACTGCCTTGGACACGCTACCTTGACTGTAGCTTCAAGAATGACATGCACGCCTTACATAGTCAATACCTATAGTCTTTCCTCCTCAAAGACACCAGAAGAAGTAAGCTTCACTCCTTGTTGCAGACTGCCATAGTCCTTGATGTTCTGCTCATTGACAAAATCCCCTGTCCTTGTAAGCTTGCTTAAAGCTGCAGGCATGTCTCAGCCAGCAGAGCACAAAACACAGAGGATGCCATTTGACAAGAGAAAGTCTATAATAGACCACAAGCAGCCTGCTCTAGGAAGGACAAAATCTCACCAGGAATCAAAAGGAGCTTGCTATTTTATTGCTGGAAATTAGAATCCTCCTTTCAGATGGAAATGGTTGTACTTGTTTTATGAATCATTTTTCCCACTTATGATTTCTGGTCACCTCCTCTTCTTCCTGCTCTGTCCTCTCTCTTCTTGTATCAATGTTACAGGACTGTGTCAAGCAGCTCCGGAAACATACACCCACCATCCTCTCTCTCAAAGTTGCTGTTTATAGTACATAGAAAGGTGCTGGGGGCTGCCTTACTTCCCTTTTCTTCTGAACAGAACTTGTGGGTAACTTTCAAACACAACACCACTGCAGAGGAAAGTCTTAGAGGAAGTGTCCTCACAGCCACAGGAGCTGCGTGCTCTGGATGGAGCAGGGAAGCCCTGAGGAGCACCTCAAACAGGTTGCCCTGTACTGCAGATAATACAGAATATGTTACAGGTAAAGCAGAGACAGTTCCCTTCCCATCCTGCTGGAGGGTTCCTTTAAGTTACCACTATAGCAATTTAAAGCAAAAAAGGTCTGATTCTTCACTTAACGGGACTGTATTTCTGTAAGTGGTAACCTCCCTATGACCTTCTCTCGTCTTGGAGAAGACATACCAAATACTTGGCAAGTCTATATTTCCTCCTTTCAAAGCACTGCAAGGAGGAATTAAACATCTTCCATTGCTTCCTCCACAACTAAGTCCATTGCTTTGATGACAGAGAATAAATGCTGTGGAAAATTTATCCCAGAAGAATAAACTGACCATTGGAAGAGACTAAACTCTGGACTCATCACAAAACTTGGGTCAGTTTAGTTCATGGTTCTGAAAAGACCAAAGCAGATAAGGACTAACATGGCAGGAAATCTGGGTATGTCCTGGAGAATGAGTCAACACATGGAGAGCACGAGACTTCTACCGAATTCTCTGCTGTCTGTGGAAATAAATCGTTGTGAAAACAGCAACTCTAAAGTGATGCCAGAATTAGCAGGGAGACTGCAACGCTCCATCTGTGAGCATCCCAGTCTCTAAGCATGGGCAGCTGCTGTTAAAACAGCCTCTACAAACAATATTACAAAAGCAAGATTTGCAAGATTATATACATGAAAATCCTCATCTGTAGGGGAATTTACAAAGGGTTGTGATCAACTACAAGTCTGTGCAAGCTTAGTTTTGTTCTCCTAACTTATGCCTTGAAGCATAACAATTCCGTATGTGCTATCCCCATTGCCTCATAGCACAAAGTATCACAAGGTAACAACGGAAGCATTTGCGGAACATGAAAAGCCTTTGTTTTGAATGCAGTGTTGTATTTGTGCACAAAGTGAGGTTACAGGCAATAGAAGCACTAGTAAATGGCTCCCATATGTGAGGATCAATTTCCCTTATTGCTCATTCTTACCCAAGGGCATAACTTGTAATTAGGGTCAGATTTTCAAAGGTGTAGGTAGCATGTAGGCATCAAAATAAATGGCCAGCTTGTTGCATGACTTGCCTCAGTGTGGGATAGGACACTGAGTATGAATAGCAGAGCTGCTGAGCACTAAGCACTCTCAAGAATCAGGTCTTTCTTACACCCTTAACTTGAAGCTGAGCTCTTTCAAAAAGCTTCTTGCAACTGCAGCATTCTTCAATGCTAAGGATTTGAAAAATGGGCCTTTAAAGCTTTGTGAGGTGCTAATTTTTACATGAATAGGAAGCTGCTCTATATAGCACCTATAAATCTGGCTGGCAGCAGTATTTAAGTGGTTCTGATTCTCCAGTGTTGTACAACGTCTCCAGCAGTATACATCCCACAGGGAAGAGCACAGATGCTGCGTGCCAGTGCTTACCTGTATTAATTCCAACCCTTCTGAATCCATGAAATACATATTCTGCTAGCTAACGGGTCATGGTAAACACTGCTGATGCATCAGTCTCTTTTCAGCATACTATCTCCAACTCCAATTGAGATTTCAAGCCTTAAATGAGATTTTAAGCCTTGAACCCTCCAAGAAATAATACAAGAAAGGTTCTTTCTACATAAGTGACAAAATTTCTTTCTATAAGGCATAAAACTGTTTTGCTTATGCTCAAAATTGAATGCAGTGTCAAAACCAGATGAGGTTTTAGGTTAGACTCTCCTTCCATCATTGTTTGCCCTATTTACCTTCTCTCCCCAAAGCCGGTAGGTTCAATGTTGCAGGATCTACACTGCTGACTCAGCTAAAGGAGCCCAAACTCATAAAAACCTATTTAAAACAGGTCCAGTGATTTTATTTTCTAATCTTAAACATGAAATTCAATTAGCATCTCATTGCTAATGGAGTCACCACGGAGGATGAGACCGAGGAATTAGGCACAGACATTGGAATGCCAAGCATACAACAACTGTTATTCAGGAGGCGGTTTAACTCCTGCTTTACTCCACTCAGGTTTTAGGTCTTTTAAGAATCATGGGCTGTGTTTACAAGTTTCCTTCTTTAATGGCAATGTCCTTCTATCTTCGATGGCAGTAATTACTCTAGCGTGATACATGTGGAGTACAAAATAATGATAGCTAAGGTTCACTCTGGATGAGGAACAGAAGCAAGCCAGAGCAAGTTGGATCTCAACTCAAAATCCTACTCCGTCAGTAACCATTTCAAATCCTATAAAAGCAATACACTCATCACCTGAGAAAAGGCCTTGTATTATTCTCCAGGGTACTGCAAACATCAGAAAGATAAAAGGAATTTTTTCAAAGGGAGCATATTGAGAATTTTAAAAGCCTCTTTAAAATAAGAAATACTCCCATTCTTTTCATTACCAGCATTCCAAGGAGGTATGGCCCAGGCTGACATGAGCACTGATGCTGCCATTACTGGGTGAAATTGTGTCTCCTGTGAGCTACCCCTATAATCCCTCCAGAGATCTTAAGAGCACAGGAGCTCTTGACTTGTCTCTGCCCACCCATGCCTGTTTGAAAGGGTTACATGAGTACACCTCCCTGCGCAGCAATGCACATGGTTACCTGAGGGGAAGGCAGGGACAGGCATTCTCCTCCTGCTGCTCCTCGAGGTGCCTCGCTGAGGGAACGTAAAATACAGAGCATCACAGAAGAGGGGACTCGGTGAGAAGTGGGCAAGTGCCGTGTGAGAGCTCCGAAGGGGCTGATGAACTGCAGTAACCACAAACCCGAACTTGCTTCTTGCACTTACACTGAAATTGTTCAGAGCACAGCAGTGTGGGAGGAAGCATTCATAGGGCCTGTCCTGAGAGCAAGTGATTATAGTAACTCCCTGATTGCTAGAGAAGCTCCTGGGGTAACTCTGTGTGTGGGCATGCCCCTTGGCTGCTCTCAATGACAACATTCTCTAGGGTTAAAAGGGCTTCACGTAGCTGGTCCTGGTTCCTCACGGGTGGGCAGCTTCTTAATTCCTGTACACTCCCTGATGCGACTTGAGAGCTGGAAACATTCAAGAACATGGTCACAGCATTAAAAAGCTCACTGCTTTGCAACGTGACAAAACCAGTTCTTCCTTACCAGCAATGGCAAGCAGAAGTTAGATTGAGCAATGCTCTATGCACTAAAGCAGGAGCAATCTGAGGACAGCGAAGCTTTCTTGGATGCTGTCAGACTAACTTTCTCTTGACAATCTCACAATGCTTTAAAAGTTCTGTTCCATTTTCAGGGCAGCTGCCAATGAGTACAGCAGTATCTTCACACCAGCTTTAGGGACCAACGGAAATACTGGAATATGGTCAAACACACCCAAAGTCTTAAACAATTAAACACTGAGATTATTCTGACTTGTAAAAGGATGCTTTAAACTAGATGTGTTCGGGGAGGGGGCATCGTTCCACCCCAACACACCCAGTCAGCTGCCAGCACCTATAATAAACATTCAGAGCAATGTAGAGATACTCTAGCCACTCCAGCCAATGAGCCAGCTTCATTTGGAGCTTGGCTCAGATGCCTCTATACAAATGCCTGTAGCATGGGGAATAAACAAGAGCAACTGGAGATGTGTGCACGTCTACAGGGGTATGATATCATAGGTATCACAGAGACATGGTGGATGGCTCCTATGACTGATGTGTTGGAATGGAAGGTTACAGGCTCCTTAGGAAAGACCAGCCCAGTAGGTGGGGAGGGGGAGTTGCTATTTATGTTAGGGATAGGCTGGAGAGTATGGAACGCTGTCTGGGGACAGGTGAGCTGTCGACAGAGAGTTTGTGGGTCAGAGTTAAAGGGAGAACAGTAATGGGAAACATTATTGTGGGGATCTGTTACAGATTCCTGACCAAGAGGACTCGGTGGATGAAGAGCTCTACAGACAGATAGGAGCAGCCTCACCCTCACAGGCCCTGGTTCTCATGGAGGACTTCAACCACCCTGATATCTGTTGGAGGGATGGCACGGCCCAGCACAAGCAATCCAGGAAGTTCCTCGATTGTGTGGAAGACAACTTCCTTCTGCAAGTAATAGAGGAGCCGACGAGGAGAG